>JASEVX010000012.1:57117513-57303469 GCA_031761405.1 Serripes groenlandicus | reverse complement strand
GTAGACATCATGTATAATAAATATAAGCTGAACGCTTGTTTCGCATCCTATGTAAAATAAATAAGTTACAGAGAAATTTACTGAACAGTTGTTTGTTTAGTTGTGAATCCGAGATATGTTTTTAGTGTTCACTAAATGTAAGTTTATATCTATATAACACTGAAATAAACAATTATTCTCTATTAACCCTTTCCCTTATATAGACGCTTTATGACGCCTCTGCAGCAGACGGCTTTTTGAAAACAAAGTGACAAAAGAAGAAATTGCTCAAAACGAGCAATTTCTCCTTTTGCCACAATGTTTCCCGCTTTTAGTCATAGGTTATCCATTCAATTATAGAGATATTCTATTTTTTGCCAAGAATGTTCAAAGTTGTCTGCTGCAGATTTGTCGTATGCAATTATTCTCTATTAACATATTATTTTTCTCAGCCGTTGATTTACACAGCCGATTTCAAGATCTGAATATCAAAGGGATAGCCATTGGCTGCCAGACCCCGTCTCGGAACTGCAAGAACCAGCCGTGTACCCGCGGGTTCTGTCAGGAATACAGCGTGGGCTACTACTGCGACTGTTCCAGCACACCTTATACCGGAAGGAACTGCGATACCAGTAAGTTTTATAGCATTTCTTTTACACAAGATATACATAAGTACATGCTACAATACAAACAAACAATTAAATCTTTCGAATATATGTCTTCTATTTCGAATAAAATAGGTATCATGCATTTCAATGCTCTTGCAATGTTTTGTATGCTACACAGAAGAAATCATGATACTGATGAGGGGGGGAGAAAGAAAAAGATGAAGTGTAGAAGAAGAGAAAAGGTATGTGAGTTAATAAGGGTCGGACTGTGGTTTACAAAAAGAATCGTGCTTTTTATTACCAGTAAGTTTAGCCCTAGTATTTAACCCTTTTCCTCATACGACAATTCTGCAGCAGACGACTTTGAACATATTTTGTCAAAAGATGGAAAATCTCCATAATTGAATGGATAACCTATGACGAACAGTGCAAAACATTGTGGCAAAAGAAGAAATTGCACGTTTTGTGCAATTTCTTCTTTTGTCACAATGTTTTCAAAAAGCCGTCTGCTGCAGAGGCGTCAGAAAACGTCTATATGAAGGAAAGGGTTAACTGGCTTCAACCTTTCCTATCACTCAGCAATATTGACCTCGTTCTGAACTTTCTGCAAATAGATGTCATAATGGTATGCATGCCTTTTCATTAACTCTTTCAGCGCTGAATTATTTAAAGTAGACTCTTCCATGTTCTCAATCGGGCGTCTCCATTTCTCTTGTAATAAAAGTTTGGACTATTTCGATAATTAAAAGGCAAACAATGCTGATTTCAGGTGAGACAGCTCGTTACTAGCTGACTCACCTAAATCAGTATTGTTTGCAAAAGCCTCAATTTTGCCTCTGGCGCTGAAAGAGTTAAATGTACATTGTCTGCATGCCATTAATCTGGCAAACTTTATATATAACCATTTTTCACCTTTCCCACATACAAAAAAATTGCAGCAGACGACTTTGAAAAAATATTGGCAAAAACGTGGAAAACAATCTCCATCTCAGGTGTGTCAGAAAGCGTCTATATATGGGGAATGGTTTAACAATGACAAATTGGATATTATGAGTAATTTCTCCTTTTGCCACAATGTTTTCATGAGTCGACTGCTGCATACGCGTCGGATAACGTCTAGAAGTGAGAAAGGGCTATCCTGAAAAAATAGAGAACTTTTTCACACTTTTGTTTTGATTTGACTCACTTCAGGCGCCGTTATTGCCAGCTGGGACGGTACGAAATCCTCGACATACAGACTGCTACTTCCGGATAACACGCATACGAACGACATCTCACTCCGGTTTAACACGCCTTTAAGTAATACCTTGTTGTTCTCAACTGAGTCGCGAAACAAGCAGGATTACGTCCGGGGCGAGATCCGCAACGGTAAAGTGGTGGTCATCTTTAGTGTTGCTGGCGTTGAAAAGGTAATTTGGACAAATATCTGATTTTGATTTAAAACATTCATGTCTTATTGTATTATTATTATCATTATTATAATTATCATTATAATTACTATTATTATTATTAATAATCTAATTTTTTTTGTTATTATTTTTATTATTATAAAAATTAACCCAATTAAATCAATCAATAAATTTACTTTACTTCAATAACAAACAAAGATTAATGAATAAATACACAAGGAAATAGCAATACTCAAGGATGCTGATACCAGTTGGAGTTGAACAATTGTTGAAAATGGCATTAAAACTCAAATCAATCAATCAATCAATTAGAGCAGTTTTTAATTGACTCAATTTCAGACGTTTGAAACCAGCCAGACTGTCAACGATAAAATGTGGCACAACCTATTCATTAGGCGACGTGCCGACGACGTCGAGGTTCGAGTTGACGCAAACCCTTGGTTGGCGGGCATGATTGGGGGAGATAACTACAAACTAAACATCGACCAGATCAGATTCGGCTCCGCGTTGGGACTCACTGGATCCCAGAGCTCTAGTAATAACTACATCGGATACATGCAGAATTTCATCTACGGTGATACAGAAATACTCGGAGAACTAAAGAAACAGCCCAACACAAACGTGATCTGGATTAATGGCGTCGACTGGGAACAAGTTCCTTATATCACCTACAAGCCGGTCACAGTGTCCAGTAGTGATGCCCATTTCCAACTTCCGACACTGCAGCACGGCTTATCCATGAATCTGATGTTTAAATTCAAGACCCGGGAATCAAACGGGCTCATGTTGTATAACTCGGGACCCGGAAATGACTTTTTGGCAATCGAACTCACCAACGGGGTGCTTCGCGTGGCGTACAATCTCGGGAACAAGAACATGTTCACATTTGGACCAGGCAGAAAACAGCTGAATGATAACAAGTGGCATACCATCCAGGTTTCTTTGAACAATGAAGGACAGTTGAACGTTCGAGTTGATGGTGATAAGTCTGTTGTGTCCAACATTGAAGGGGATAAAAAGTTGGATCTGTTTGGGTATGTTTTTATCGCAGGATGTATCATCATATATACGTAAAATAAATATATATATAATATCTATATAACCAAGAGAGATATCTCTACACCATCTTTGAAATAGATAAATATATCTTAAAGACTTTTTCCATATCTTTGCTTAGATCTTTTCAAAGTTGTCTAGGAATCCGCTGTGGTCGAGTGGTTAGCGTCGGGGATTTCGAAACCGGGTGTCCCGGGTTCGATCCCCAGTCGCGGCAATTCGGTCATGGTGGATTGCTCTTGGGCAAGGCACATTTTCTAGCCTAGTACTGGTTTGTTCACCCAGGGATCATGAATAATTAAATTTAAATGCGCGCTAAATGACCTTAGCTGTCGATGCGCCGTAAAACAATATACATTCATTCATTTAAAGTTGTCTGCTGCATATTTCTGTATGTGGGAAAGCGACATACTGGATGCTATGGTAGAATGTTATGCAGCCCTTTTTCTAGCCAAAATTGGGAATTCTGCATGATTTTAACCCTTTCCCTCATACGACAATTCTGCAGCAGACGACTTTGAACATATTTTGTAAAAAAGTAGAAAATCTCCATAATTGAGTGCATAACCTATGACTAAAAGTGGAAAACATTGTGGCAAAAGGAGAAATTGCACGTTTTGTGCAATTTCTTCTTTTGTCACTATGCTTTCAAAAAGCCATCTGCTGCAGAAGCGTCAGAAAGCGTCTATATGAGGGAAAGGGTTAAAGACACTTGAGATGCATAGAAAAGGGACAGTTATGATATATGATTTGAGATACTATTGATATCGCTGTAAAACTGGCCGGTGCAACAGTTTTAGATCTACCCACACATATTGTGCTAGTACTATTTGAACCGTTCCGCGAGGAAACCAAAACTGTGGACTTTGCGTAAAGTATCCACCCTGATCAGCCTAAGCATGCCGCGCAGGCTAACCCGGACATACACATTTCGCCTCTTGTGGATTTTCTGTTTCATGAATCATTTCTCTATAGCTCTATTCCCCTGAGACGGAATGTGTCGGCCCGGTTTAGCCTGCGTGGACTGCGCGCGCAGGCTGATCTTGGTCGATACATTACGCAGAGTCCATAATGTTGGTTTTTCTCATGGAACAGCCAAATTGGATTATTCATGAATTGAACTTCGTGAATGGTTAACCCTTTCATTGCTGAATTTGGATTATTATTTTTAAAACTGCACGTACAATGAAACTGCAGTAGATGACTTGGAAATCATATATACAAACCCATGGAAAATATTTATAAATGAATTTATGATTATTGAATAGAGTTGACAACCTTGTAGAAACCAATACGAGTTTTTGGCTTTTACCTCACTGTTAGATAATTACTTTACTATTTCTATATTTCTTCGCAGTAAACTATATATAGGCGGTTTACCCACAGCGATGTTTAGCCGCCCCGGTATCAAAAAACTCATTGAATCGAGACAAGGGTTTAGGGGCTGTTTCGCATCCATGGACCTTAACGGGGCTGTTCCCGAGTTGATAGACTATGCCACGGATAAACAGGAAATATTCAGTGGATGTACAGGTAGGACCTTCTTATCGATAGTATAGCTTAACAATATTGACCTGAGATGGACCTTTCTTATCATTAATATAGCTTAACAATATTGACCTGAGATGGACCTTTCTTATTATTAATAAAGCTTGACAATATTGACCTGAGATGGACCTTTCTTATCATTGATATAGCTTGACAATATTGACCTGAGATGGACCTTTCTTATCATTGATATAGCTTGACAATATTGACTTGACAAGGACCTTTCTGAAGGAACAAACCCAGTATATATTATTTACCACATACAATACATCTACAGCAGACAACTTTGTGAAGTTATCAAGTATAAAGTATAGAAAATGCTCATTATTGATATTATGATTATTGAATTGAGTTGAAATCATTGTGGCAAATGGAGAAATTGTTCATCATGAGCAATTTCTCCCTTTGCCACAATGATTTAAATTGTCGTCTGCTGCAGAGGCGTCAGAAAGCGTCTGTACGTGGTAAAGAGTTGACAACATTGACCTGAGACTGACCTTTCTGGGGAAAAAAACCTGTTTATATTATACGTTACGTCACAAGTTGAAGCTAGTTTCATTTACGTGATACTTTCCCGTCTTAAAATGCGCAGTTGCCTCTACGTATGATCAAAGTATATCATGCAATACAGCATATAAGAGAAACAAGTCTGTTCCACTATGCTAACAAGAGTTGCTGCAAGATGCAGCAATTCGATGTTAGTGCGGGAATCAGCATTTTATGGCTTAAGAAATACTGTTTGATTCGAAAACCACGAAACCCTCTTTTAAATATATGATATAAATATATGATAACAATAGTTCTTTAGTTAAATACGTAAAACGAAAACAAAAGTACCTTATTCCAACGTGTTGACCTCGATCTCCCAATATTATTGTAAACATTTGTCTGTCATGCGCGTCCTTTTCTTCCTTTATATATTTTTAAAATCGCAAAATGTATCACAATAACTTCGCATTTATGAAAATATTCCCATTTTCCTGTTATTAAAACCCCGGTGGTTCCCAGTGATGTTACATATACTCCGCTCTGGTATACTGCTTGTGTTCAGTTGCGTGACTTCGGGTCGAAGTGAAGAGAAATATAACGGGAATGGGATATAGGTATAAATATGACTTCTACAGCCTTGCTGTGGAAGCCGGCTTTTAAAGCGACGTTGGTAGAGTGGTTGTCCTTTTCGTAAAGTTAAGCAACGTTCATCGCGGTTAGTGCCTGGATGGGTAACCCGTGATGGCTTAACGCCGGTACACGTTACACTATGGTTTTAATTTACATTTTAATTAAAATAAAAACTACTCGCATATAAATAGACTGGTTCACTAATCTTAAAACTCGAACGAGAACCAGTCTAGCGACGAACGGCTACGGAAATGTTCGAGAGCTGACGGTAAAATACGGCGCATGCACGATCAAGACGATTAACACGGCGCATGCTCAAGCCCATTGCCCATTGCACCACTGGTAGTTCTAAACGCAACCAATATATGCACTGGTGCTGATGCACCCGCGCAATAAGTTTTCATAATTTGTGATGATGATGTGTAAGCCAGATGTATGTAGTACGGGTACATCTATGCCTGTTCTAGACTCGCTCTGTCTTTCTATGTTTATGATCTGTATTCATGTATTCTCTCCTCCAACAGATTTGATGATGACGTGTAAATCAGACACTTGTAGTACGGGTATGTGTATGCCTGTTCTAGACTCGTTCTGTGTTTCTATTTTTATCCTCTGTATTTATTTATTATCCAGATTTGATGATGACGTGTAAGCCAGACGCTTGTGGTACAGGTATGTGTATGCCTGGTCTAGACTCGTTCTGGTGTAACTGTAATATGACAGGAAGAGCCGGGCAATTCTGTGAACAATGTACGTAGTCTTTTGAAAGTTACTTATATAATGTATCTAAGTTTAACCCTTTCACACAAGAAGACGCATTCTGACACATCTAAAGCAGGATGAATTTTGATATCATTGTGACAAAGGAGAAATTGCCCATAAGGATTAATTTCCCATTTAGTCACAATATTTTCAACTCTAACCAAAAATTGTACTTTCTTTTCATAGACATATTTAGATGTATTTTATTTTGGGTCTTTTAAAACAGATTCAGTGTTTGTGTGGAAGGATTAATTAAACAGCATTTATTTTCATAAATTACATACATTGATTTCTATTTGAAATTATGTTTTGTCATAAGTTTTTTCTTTTTTTTTCCTGTGTTTTTTTCTGAGAAATTCTCATGGATTTCCTGTCTTCGATGATAATGTTCTGTAAACATTACAAAGCTCTTCCTATTCCACCTTTGGATGCCTATTAATGTTTTTCAAAACTTGAATACACTGGTTTTCTGACGCAGATCATTTTCTGATGGAAATTTACATGGATGTTAAATATTTGATAGTGTGCGAAAACGAATATGATTAATTATTTTTTCAATTGTATTTTCTGGAAAATGTCAACAGATTATCTCGATAATCCCCGATGATGGTATAATTGAAAATACATTTTTATTTTCCTAGAGTATTCATATATATAACATAATTTGATATAATGATAATTTAGATTTAAATTTAATTTTCAGATCCCACAGGCTACTATTTTGGTAAAAACGGGCGAAATGGCGTGATTCTGTATGAATTTCCGGCTTCCTTCAACTCAGACTTGGATCAGATTGCCTTTGGCTTCATGACGAAACAGGAAGACGCTGTTTTGTATCGACTTATGGGGAATGTGGGGAACGAATTCATTGAGATCCGACTGGTAAGGTCAAATGATTTTAACCCTTTCCCACCTGTGACTTTTGATACAATAGCAGCAGACGACACTTTTGGCCACAATTTGTTCAACTTAATTTAACAATTAAGATATCTTTTATTGAGATTTTTCACGTTTTTTTTTTCACTATGATTTCAAAGTCGTCTGCTGCAGATTTGTTGTATGTGGGAAAGGGTTAACATTTCCGGCATGCAGTGACACAAAAATGTTTTAACTGCAGATCTAATTGTCGTAAAAAGGAAAGATTACTCATAATGAGCATTTTCTCATGTTACAACAATGTGTATTGATCTCACAACGTGTAATTATAAATATATCAATACCATAACCTTAGTGGTCTGGGGATTATGTTTACACTGCTTGTATGTGTAAACACATATTTAACCCTTTCCCTCATACGGCAATTCTGCAGCAGACGACTTTGAACGTATTTTGTCAAAACATAGAAAATCTCTATAATTGAATGGATAACCTATGACTAAAAGTGGAAAACATTGTGGCAAAAAGAGAAATTGCACGTTTTGTGCTATTTCTTCTTTTGTCACTATGTCTTCTGCAGAGGCGTCAGAAAGCGTCTATATGAGGGAAAGGGTTAAAAAAGATGATTCACATATTTTAATTTGTTATGAAAGGTAGAATATGTTGTCGTAATTCTACACTCCTCCCCCAATGCTTGAAACCTGCATACTGTAGTACGTACAACCGCAATGTATCTGATGATAATATGTAGTGTGATTGCCTCGGTGGTGTAGTGGTAAGAGCGGCGGATTAGGATGCAGGAAGTCGCCGGTTCGACCCCTGGCCTTGTCATATTAAAGACCTTAAAATAGGTAGTGATGGCTTTCCCTTCTTGTCGCTCAGGGATGTGGGGTAAAGCATTACTCCTGACTTGTTTGTGTCAGTGGACCAGTGGTGCTGGTAGCTTACACAGGAAGTGACGTCATATCACTGAACGAATGCTTAAAACCGGCATAAAACACCGTGTAAAACAAAATAAATACGTATTGCAGGAAAATGGCCATGTCGTAGCCGAATCGAATACCGGGGGTGGACTCACCATGTTAAAAGAGAGCACTAAACGTTTTAACAACGGGCAATATCACGTGGTCAGGTACATACGAACCGGAAGTAATAGTACTCTACAGGTTGATCAACTTCCGACACAGACGGTACCGCATGCTGGTAAGGGTCTTTTTGTTTATTGAAGGGCAGAGTTATTACATGTTCAGACAATCAAATTACTAGTCTACTTGTCTATTTAAATGTTTAACCAAAGAAACGTGTCTTTTAACCTTTCCCACATGTAGATGCATCTGCAACAGACGTTTTTCAAAGCATTTTCTTTAACTGTACTTACAAATTTAGAGATTTTCCATTATTTATCAAGTTCGTCTGCTGCAAATTTGTTGTGTGTGGGAAAGGGTTAATGAACATTTCAAACATTAAACTATTTCCACAAACAAAGCGTTCTTGTGTCGAATTTAATTAAGTCTCTATCCCAATATATTATTAGTAAACTAAATACTAAAATTGCTCAACCCCTGGTCAATGTGAAAGGATCTCTTGTTGAATTTAATTAACCCTTTCCCTCATATAGACGCTTTCCGACGCCTCTGCAGCAGACAGCTTTTTGAAAACATAGTGACAAAAGAAGAAATTGCTCAAAACGAGCAATTTCTCCTTTTGACACAATGTTTTCCACTTTTAGTCATAGGTTATCCATTCAATTATAGAGATTTTCTATTTTTTGACAAAATATGTTCAAAGTCGTCTTGTTTAAGTCATTACTACCATGTTACAGGTGGAGCTTCCCTGTTTGATAAAGTGTACACGGTGGTGCTAGGGGGTCGTATGGATGGAAAAGGAGTCAAATCTATGCATTACAATGGTATCATGGGAGGTAAGTCATTTAAAACTTTAAATTATTTGGAAATTTGAATAGATATAATATGCGATGCATGTTATATGCTTCGAATAAATAATAGGGAAAAAATGCAACACTAGCTTTGGATAGATGCATGAGAAAAAATGTAACACCAGCTTCAAATAAATATATGAGAAAAATGTAACACTAGCTTCAAATAAATATATGAGAAAAATGTAACACTAGCTTCAAATAAATATATGAGAAAAATGTAACACTAGCTTCAAATAAATATATGAGAAAAATGTAACACTAGCTTTGGATAGATGTAGGAACACTAGATAGATCATCTATCCATAGCTTGTGTTCCTTTTTGCTATATGTATGACACAAATGTTCCATTGGCTTCAAATACATCTTATATGAGAACAATTGAACATTGGCTTCAGAAAGATATATGAGAAAAATTGAATATTGGCATCAGATAGCTATATGAGATACAGGTCAGATTTTCCTTGGATATATATCAAATGAGAAAATGTTACATTGCTTCGAATAGATCTATGATAGAAAAAAAGGAACACCAGCTTCGAAAATATATTTGAGAAAAATGTTACATAGGTTTAAAATAGGTATGGAGCGGGAGGTCAAAAGTTTGAATAAATAGTGGGGAAAATTGGTCATATTTGAGGTCCAGATAAGGAGGGATATTCCAGCTCCCCACAATTTATCTCTTATTATTAAAGCAAACCCTATGTTGTGGGTACCCAAAATAATCGTCTCACTGGGACGATTCTTTTGAGTATCCACAACATGGGGTTAGAGTGTCAAATAAGGATTTTAGAACATGCAAAATGCTCCTTATTTAGAGCTCTGTACATTATTAAGTCAGACACGGCGGACCCTTTCAATAAAGATAATACTATAAACAATGTTCTTTCCCCTTTTCCAGGTGCCTATTATAATGGTTACCGCTGGATGGATTCCATGAAGGAAGGGGTTCTCCTCGGTGGTCGTAGTGTGAGTTTTGATGGAGATGTTTCGTTGAGCAATCCTTTTATCCTGGTTGCATCAAGGTAAAACCCTTTGACCGCACTATAACTCGACACCATTGAGCTGATTTCCGACCTTTGCGGAAATATGCCTATTATAAGGATAAAGATTTCTACATCATATCTGTAATTTGTTTTCTGACGCCTCTGCAGCAGACGGCACTTTGAAAACATAGTGCCAAAAGAAGAAATCGCTCAAAACGAGCAATTTCTCCTTTTGCCACAATGATTTCCACTTTTAGTCATAGGTTATCCATTCAATTATAGAGATTTTCTATTTGTTTACAAAATATGTTCAAAGTCGTCTGCTGCAGAATTGTCGTATGAGGGAAAGGGTTAAAAGAGATACAGATGAAACTACTTACTTACATTGCATGTTGTTCCCGTTTTGAAAGAGTTACCCATTATGTATGACTCAGTGAGGGAGGGTCGGTATGCACATTACTGTCAAACCTGAGAGATGATTAGTGCTCGTGCGCATGCCTCGACTTCTTGAAACATCCGGATTGAGAGGAGAGACAATGTCTAGGGCATAGAGGTCAAACTACACCAAAAACATCCGCAGTCATGCTGATCTAGAGCCAAATAGTCCCTGAAATAACTAAGCTTGCGTAGAAATGAGTGTATGCCATCACTAGAATGCATTGAAAATATGACATTGATTTTAAATTAATTGTAAATGTGTATAGGATGCACTGGAAATTAGTAGTTTGACCTTGTTTGAAGGTGAAAGCAGAGAATGTGAAACACCGGTTTTGTCCGGGCCCAATTTGGTCCAAAATGACGGTAACTATTTCCCCCTGGTGAGTTCTGTCTTGCATATTGCCTAACGCAAAGTTAAAAAATCAATATAATCCGAAATGATGGTAACCACGTCCACTTGGTGAATTATTTCTTGCTTGATGCATGACCCACAATTTTCTTTGGATTGTTTTAAGAACAATTAAATCTTAGAGAGCCTCTTTTCAATGAGATATGGTGTTCTACATGAGAAACGCTTAGCAAGTGTGACAATTGAGGGCTGAAACTGGTCGATATATGGTGTTTTACGCGAGAAACGCTTACAAAGTGTGACAATTGAGGGCTGAAGAAATTTATTTGGTGTATTGTGACCTAGAGAAAGAGGGCAGCCCTGTTCACAGACATATAAGCTTGTACTTTAATAAGACTTATAGTATGAAACCTATGGTGGTCTATTACTCCATGTTGTGGAGGAGCGGTTCTAACAGGGTCCGTATCCACCCTAGTAATAACCCTTTCCCTCATATAGAACGCTTTCTGAGGCATCTGCAGCAGAATTGCCAAAATAGACACACAGAATGCTTATTGTTTGTTTCGGTGTAATACGATAAAGCTTGACCGAGTGTTTATCTTCTTTAACCCTATCCGTTACATAGAGGCTTTCTGACGCATCTGCAGCAGACGGCTTTTTGAAAACATAGTGACAAAAGAAGAAATTGCTCAAAACGAGCAATTTCTCCTTCTGCCACAATGTTTTTCCACTTTAAGTCATAGGTTATCCATTCAATAATAGAGATTTTCTATAGTTTGACAAAGTATGTTTAAAGTCGTCTGCTGCCGAATTGTCATATGAGGGAAAGGGTTAAATATCATTCTAATTCAATTTCACAAAGAAATAAAAGCTAGGATTCGCACAAAAGTCTTCAATATCAGTAAAATAGTTAAATTAATCAAATTAATCACGTGATCATTTCAGACCGCCCACTGTAGCCCCACCATCTATTATCATCAAACCGGATCCGTTTGTACCCGTGGATATCGGCGGTGGAGGTAGCACGATTGGTGGAATAGGGGTAGGAGGTGGCGACGGCGTAATCGGAATCGGCGGACCAGGTGGCGGTATCTTCGAACTCCCCGGCGGAACCGGAATTAATGCGCCCGGTGGAGCTGTACCAATGGCCTCTGCCCTCACAGGCCCAGCTCCGCCGCCAATGGCGACAGGTGCACGTGCTGGCGCTGTAGTTGGCACAGTTCTAGGTAGGTATTATTTGACTATACTACTTGACATGGTCGTATTTGTTTGTTTGTAGGAATCCGCTGTGGTCGAGTGGTTAGCGTCGGGGAGTTCGAAACCGGGTGTCCCGGGTTCGATCCCCAGTCGCGGCACTACGGTCATGGTGGAGTGCCCTTGGACAAGGCACATTTTCTAGCCTAGTACTTGTTTTGTTTACCCAGATTTCATGAATAAGTGAACTGTCGCCGTGATATAACTGAAATAATGTTGAAAGCAGCGTAAAACCCCAATAAATAAATAAATAAATTGTTTGTTTGTATGGTGTTTTAAGCCGCTTTCATCAGTTGTTCAGTTATATTAAGGCCTTTCCTGGGTAATTTACTAGTACTTTCCTGGGTAATTTACTAGTACTTTCCTGGGTAATTTACTAGTACTTTCCTGGGTAATTTACTAGTACTTTCCTGGGTAATTTACTAGTACTTTCCTGGGTAATTTACTAGTACTTTCCTGGGTAATTTACTAGTACTTTCCTGGGTAATTTACTAGTACTTTCCTGGGTAATTTACTAGTACTTTCCTGGGTAATTTACTAGTACTTTCCTGGGTAATTTACTAGTACTTTCCTGGGTAATTTACTAGTACTTTCCTGGGTAATTTACTAGTACTTTCCTGGGTAATTTACTAGTACTTTCCTGGGTAATTTACTAGTACTTTCCTGGGTAATTTACTAGTACTTTCCTGGGTAATTTACTAGTACTTTCCTGGGTAATTTACTAGTACTTTCCTGGGTAATTTACTAGTACTTTCCTGGGTAATTTACTAGTACTTTCCTGGGTAATTTACTAGTACTTTCCTGGGTAATTTACTAGTACTTTCTTGGGTAATTTACTAGTACTTTCCTGGGTAATTTACTAGTACTTTCCTGGGTAATTTACTAGTACTTTCCTGGGTAATTTACTAGTACTTTCCTGGGTAAATTACTAGTACTTTCCTGGGTAATTTACCAGTACTTTCCTGGGTAATTTACTAGTACTTTCTTGGGTAATTTACTAGTACTTTCCTGGGTAAATTACTAGTACTTTCCTGGGTAATTTACCAGTACTTTCCTGGGTAATTTACCAGTACTTTCCTGGGTAATTTACCAGTACTACTGGTGAAGCTAATCACACAATCCTGATCACCAAAGAAGGGAAGCCATTGCTGCCATTTTTAAAGTCTTTGGTATGACCTGTAGCCAAAGATCGAACTCACGACCTCCCGCACCGAGGCGAACACTATATCACTACGCCACTGAGGCAGTGACCTGGTTGTAAAGATATATTAATATTTTTTATAATGTTTTTTTGTATTTTCATTAAATTTGCAGTTATTGTTTATGAAAATATCTTATCACACGGAGTGATGAAAACAACTTAATCATTTCCCACAAACATACATATATAACATGTCTGAAGCAGACGATTTTTGAAAACAGTATGGTTAGAGGAGAAATTGTTCATAATGATTAATACTTAAAAGAATATTTCGTCAGTTTTGTTTCCCTAATATTTTGTAAAACATGAATGGTGGATTGTAATGACTATGTTAACATAATTAGTTACCTGGCTGACTATTAATACTTGTAAGAAGTAAGATAGTTTGGAATTTTCTATTAAGGAAACAAAAGTGGTGAATGCTTTTAAGGTTTTTTTAAAGTATTACTTAGCGCTAAGTAAGTTTGTGTAATTGAACCCACACTCTATATCTCTCTCTCTATCTCTCTCTCTTCCCCATCAAAGCATAAAATCACCTAACACAGTTCAACTATGATATACTTCAGGTACAATGGCATTCATGTCCAGTCTTATGTGGGCACTCTATAAACTGAAACCGGGTGTACCAACTTGTCTTAGCCCAGGAGCCGGCAGCGCGGGGGCCGGGGCGGGTGGAGGCGGAATGAGCATATCTTCTCCTAGAACAAATCTCGGTGCCGTACAGGCTGCCAGTGCTGGAGGTGGAGGAGGTGCCGGTGGGGCATCAGGGGCTGGTGCTGGGGGAGGAGCTATGGCTACCAAGGTTACTGTCGTTAATGGATCTGCAGCAGGTAACCTTTTCTTTTATTCTGATATATAGGACTTTAATCAACAAGTCCGCTCCCTGTTATAAAAGTCGTTGAGAACTATGTAAACCATTTTTGCAGTCTAAATTTGGTCCTCATTGTTGCTACTTATTGATTATTTGAAGCAAATACTGCTTCATTAGTTGTTAAGATTTGATCAAAAAGCAAGGATGGTGATACCAGTTATAGGAACTCGGAATCTTTTCATTCCATATACACATAAGTATATGTTATAGTATTACCTATGTAGAGGAAAAGGGAAATTTGCAATTTCTCACAAAGTGCTTTACATCACTGTAGTGAAATGGAAGACAGTGGTGCAGAGGTAGATCGTTGGCCTCTCGTACCAAAGGTCCCGGGTTCGATTCCCGTGATGAGCAGTGGAATTATTGTATGGAGTTAAGAAAAAGGATTTGCTAATGAGGAGCATTTTTTTTTTCTTTTGTTTCAATGTTTTCAAAGTTCTGCTGCAGATGCGTCAACATGCGTCTGTAAGTGGGTAAGGGGGTAAAACAATTATGTTATGGTTCAACTGTTTTATTTAGAAACACTTTTAAATACAGTTGGTTTTAGGTCCAGCATTGTGAATCAAATGATATATTTCGTACCTCTTTTTCAGAATTAGTTTGACCCCTTTTTCAGAATTAGTTTGACCCCTTTATACCAATTTCTGTTTTGCTTGTTCACGTTTATACCTAAAGCTTGCTTGCTTGCTTCGAAATAAGCTACCCTTCGGGAACACTATAAAGTATTATTTAGAAATCAGCTCTAATGCTTCCGATATTTTTATTCCAAGGTAGTGATATAATATACACAATTAATATTAAGTCTAGTATTATGATAGGTCAAAAACATTTCTAGAGATTTTCCATATGTTTTGCAAAGTCGTCTGCAGAAAGTGTACTCTGAATACAGCCTCCGTGATATGGTGGCAGATAGTCTGTCTCAGGTACGGGCGGTCACGGGTTCGATCTAAGTCCGGGTCAAACCAAAGACTTAAACAATGGTTTTCCCTCCTTGATAGCATTACGATTGACCTCAGATGTCTGAGTAAATGGATCAGAAGTAATGCCTTGATATAACTGAAAACAAATATGTTGATAACGGAGTAAATCACCGGCGAACAAATAAATGTGTAATATAAAAACATCTCGATTAGAACTTCCAATCCAGGGAGCATGTTAAACGTTACAACCTCTCACTGTGACCTGAATCTGATTTATCTTCCACCAGTCTCGTTGTGTAGTTACATGAATAGTCAAAGATACGTGCATTATTGAATATATATATAATAACCGGCATACTGTTACAAACAACGTTAAACCCGAATAATCCAGATACTGATTCATGCGAAGAACCCTCAATATTATAATGACACCTTGTTATGACCATGCTTCATAAGAAAGTCTTTTAATAACAATAAAAAGAAACATTTGATCCTTGAGAACTATATTTTATCCAACAAAAGGAGGCGGCGGCGGTGGCGCAGGAGGCGGAAGTTCGACATACACATCCTATTTCCAATCGACATCAACGTCGGTAGGTGGCGCTGGTGGTGTTGGTGGTTCTGGCGGAAGTGCAGCTATTTCCGGCGGAAATGCAGGAGTTGATCAGTATGATTCGGCTACTTTAAGGGCAACTGGTTGGTTTGATTTTTTAGTTGCTTTTTTATCCAAATTTTAACTGTTATAACCGTTTACCTTTCACAACCTTTTTTCGTTTTACTATATATTTTCATAAAGTAAGGTATATCAGTGCTTGCACGACAACTAAATCTCATAGTCTTAAGTACAGATGTCAATTTGTGCCTCTACTAATGACGATCTTTAGGAAAAAAATGAAAAACTGTAAAATGGCATAAAAGCAAAGAGTTTCTTGAGATCTTACAATGTTTTAGTATTGTATCAAACTTGAACTTTCCAGACTTCCCAATTTGTCATAACATGCGACTTTTAAACATTCAGGTAGAGGGGCTGATTTGATAGGATTCAGTATCGCTATTAAATTAACCCTTTCCGACATACAGGAAATCTGCAGCAGACGACTTTGAAAACATAATGACAAAAACCTGAACAATCTCCATAAAAGGTAGAATAATTGTTAAGTACAGCTGAACACACTGGGGCCAACTGGGTATCAACTACCAAAGCTTTATATTTCAAGTGTTACATCATTAATTGTTATCTATTCATCTTTAAGTTTATACCTTATTCTATGAAAATATATAACACACTAATATTGTAATCTAATGTTGTGCATTATAATGGTTACACTATGTGAGGTTTTCAAACTTGAATCACATTTCACTATTTTGAAAACATGAAGTTTAACCAGGAAATGTTTCAAATGTTTTAAAAAAAATATTGAATATTAATAACTACCATTTTGTAATGAAATCATGCATGTGTTATGACACAGGGTCTGTTTTACACTATGATTGTAAAAAAAAAAAAAAAAAAAAAAAAAAAAAAAAATACTTAATTCTTTCAGCGCCAAAGGCAATATTGAGGTTTTTGCAAACAATGCAGATTCAGGTGAGTCAGCTCGTAACGAGCTGTCTCACCTGAAATCAGCATTGTTTGACTTTTATTGATCAAAATAGTCCACAACTTTTAACACATGATAAATGGAAACGCCCGATTTTGATCATGGAAGGGTCTACTTTATTTGGCGCCGAAAGAGTTAACGAAGTTTTATAAGCAACACACAATATATACATATATATATATATATATATATCTAGCACATGAGTGGTCAATAAGGTTCACTCGGCTATTCTCGGCTATTATCGGCTTTTATATTTTACGGCTCGCAATTACGAACTTACTCTATTCACGCACTATGAACTACTTCTTCGAGCTGCATCTTATAAGGCAATCCGATTTACGACCCATATGTCGGATGTATTCGTGAAAGACGTCCAAAGTCAATTAATATAGTTCACGAATTTAGCTCAGGTGAATCGATTGACATAAAAAATAGTCAGTTATGCACACATATAATGTAGCTTTCAAATATATCATTTTGGGAAGTAGATAATTTGCACGTTCATAATGTTTAACATGATAGTTATGCTGCGATACATTTAACACTGCAATATCGAGAATAGCTAGTGCATAATTTGCAGAACTTGACCTTTTTTGGACAAGGTGAAATTATGGAATCCATAACTTTGTCATCCGGGATCTTTCAGTGGCCATAGTTGGATAATTTCAATAGAAGTTGAACTGTTAATTAAACAACTTAATCCGCTGTTATATAGATGTTGTAATGTTAATATTTTTCTGTTTGTATGCAAATTATATTATTACCCCACCCATCCCAGTTTTGTTAACCAGTTTGCCCATGCAAAATGGCGTATGTATTTAATGATCGCTGCGTTACAAAACCCATACAAACCAAGGTAGGTACTGCTGTATTGCAAGCAATTGTTTGCCAAGCTTACACATTTAATCATGATTTTTAAACTTTATATGTACAGGAACTTTCTCCAACAAAGGAACAGCGATTGGTTCACCAAAGGCTGCACGTGCTAATTTAGCCTCCTCCTCATCCGCATATTCAGCCAATTACAATTCGAATACGATGCAGAGTAACTTCTCCGACATGAGCGGCGGCGGTGGTGGTGGTGGTGGTGGCGGCGGTGGTGGTAGTGCATATGATAGGTAAGGAATTAGTGTCTAGATACATACATTTTAATATAATAAAAACCAGTAGATACAATTTGCTAGGTTATTTTGGACCTGAATAAAGAGATCCTTTATCGACCGTACGGATAAGCAATTATAAATACATTTATATTTTAAATGAAAACTAATTGAAATTCGGAAACTCAAAGTAATTTCCGTTTGACAACCGTATTTCGTTTTTGCCACAATGTTTTCAAAACTCATCTGCTGCGTCTGTATGTGGGAAAGGGTTAATTTGATTATATCAGCTCCTTGATCTACTTTTGTTATAAGTATTTGTTTAATGATACTTATATAAGTATTATGTAACATATTAATGTGTCCATGGTCAATTATTTACCGCCCTATTTAGAAAACAATGTATTGCAGCAGATGACTTTTGAAAACAATATGGCAAAGGAAGAAATTGCTCATAATGATCAATTTCTTCTTATGACACAGTGTTTTTTTTCTATATATTTTGCCAAGATGTATTTGAAGTCATCAGCTGTAGAGTTGCTGTATGTGGCGCAAGTTTTGGTTTGACAATGGGGGTAATGGACATGATTTTCGAAAAGCACGATTTAGTATTAGTACAGATAAATTACCAATGAATTGCTTTTAAAGATTGAAATATTTTATGTTTATGATTATTATTGCTTTTCAGGCAACACTATGTGTCAGCCTCCTCTGGCGGTCAAGACATTCCGGATTACGACATGCCGATATCCGGAACACTCCAATCCGGCCAATCTTATTCCTCATCGACCCTTAACACACACTATAATTACCAGGTAATGTTTCAGCGTTAACTTCTATTTATAGTAACTGTTCACCTAAACTTAACACACTCTATAATTACCAGGTAATGTTTCAGCGTTAACTTCTATTTATAGTAACTGTTCACCTAAACTTAACACACTCTATAATTACCAGGTAATGTTTCAGCGTTAACTTCTATTTATAGTAACTGTTCACCTAAACTTAACACACTCTATAATTACCAGGTAATGTTTCAGCGTTAACTTTTATTTATAGTAACTGTTCACCTATACTTAATAACGCAATGAAATTAACAATTAATATATATTTCGCCCGGGATAGGTTGTCGTAAACATTTACAACCATTGACTGGCTCTGTCCAAATCAATCAAAAGCTAAACAAAAACAGAGAAGCATATGACATAATATAAAGCTGTGATGATAAATGTAAAACTGCCGAACACCTCTTTTAGGGTTTGGCGGGAGAACTGCTACTATCATGGCTTTATAGCATATAGTTTTATTTTGTCTGATCAGTCTTTAGTATTGTAACAATTTCATTTCATCAGTTGATGATTTTGCAGCACAACTTTTGTTTTACTAAAAAAGGATAGACAGTTCTGATAATTCCGCAGTTAAAGTTTGTGTTCATCGGAAAAACTATTTATTAATATTTCATAGTTTTAAAGGTATATAGATATACGGGTTTTCCATAAAAAAATTAAATCATGATGTGTTATTTTTTTTTCAATTTATAAACATGTATTCTGGCTATATTCAAACGTCTGAGTTATATATTCAGACAAACTTGTGATAGTGGTCACATTTGTTAAAGAGCCAAGTTGTACCTAGCAGCCACTTGAAGACTAACTAAAACAACATTTTCAACAATTACAGTTTTAAATGAAATAATACTAAATCCTTGAAAATGCTACAAAGCCATTTACATAGTTTATATGATGTTCATCATTTACATCATTATATATCCAAAATGGATATTATTCAATGAGAGATACGTTCTCAATACATTATGTAAGTTTCAAGACAAATGAAAGAAATTAACACTAACATATTTGGAGAATCCATATGCCTACCTTTAATGTAGTCCATCACTATTCATTATTGTTCATTAATATGTTAGTTATCGCTGTTAATTACTTGACATTTATCTTTAAGTTAGCATTGTTCATTATTTATCCTTTATCATTGTCCATTGAATTGATATTTATCTTAGTTCATTATTAATCATTGGTAAGTTTATAACGTTCATACATCGTTTATAATCATTAATGTAATTTACCATTGCGGTTCATTACTTGACATTTATCTTTAAGTTAGCATTGTTCATTATTTATCATTTATAATTGTCTATTTTATAGATATCTATCTTAGTTAATTACTTGTAATTACTGTAACGTTCATACATCGTTTATAGTAATTTATGTAATGTATCATTATCCATTGAGTTAATATTTATCTTAGCTCATTACTAATCATTGGTCCGTTTATAACGTTCATACATCTTTTATGGTAATAAATGTAATTTATCATTGTTCATTGTTGTTCATTAATCACCAGGTGATGGGATCTAACTCGACTAACTCTAACATCAGTAGTAGTATCCATACTAACACCCACAATATATTGTTGAATAGATCTAATAATCAGTCGCACACATCCGTGCTGACCATGATCCTCTCCCGAAACAACGCAGCGTCCCCCATACACCACCAACTGTACACACCAGCTCTCGGACCAAGCATATCAGATGGCCAGTACTTCGTTGATCGAGGAGAAGATCTAGTTATCGAAGAACTTCCAGCTGTTTTGATAGTGAACAGAGACGGACGTGGTCAGGGTATACCAACACAAATAAATACATTGACCGAAGTGCACCTTCAAGCCAATACCGGTACTGCCAGTTTCAATTCTGTTCAGGTCAATGCAGGATATAATGAAAATAATAATGCAATTGACGAACATTCAAATTCAACTGGTAACGAATATATGACCTTGATGGAGGTGGAGTCGTCTGAGGCGGAGACGAAACGTTTTACAAACAACGCTAAAGCCAGTAGTAAATCTTCAGGATTCTCATTTCCAAAATTCGACATTTTCTCTAAGAACAGAAAAGCATCGCTACAAGTGAACGCCACGTCAAGCGAGTTGCAGGTCAAGAAAGGTGGGTATAAGAGAATGGAAACGTATGCATCTGAAAATGACATAGCGGAAACTTCGTTCAACAGCTTATCAAATACATCGGGAAAGTCGAATCGTGTTTCGAAGCAACAGGCTGTGGATCTGTCGCATGACAATCTGTATGAATCTACAGCTACAATTACGTCGTCTGTTCGTTCTGAGTCCATGGAAACCAACCTTGAAAGCATCATAGATGAAACGGACGAGGGTGGTAACTCAGAAATGAAGTTGGATCTGCTAATGGCAAGTCTCGAGGACTTCAACAAAACCATGTCCGAACAGCAAAGTGAGAGAACAGAGGAAATAAACACGTTTAGTTCCTCCAATTATGACACATACGCAAAGATCGATAAGACTGGCAGGAAAGGAGTACCTGACGTCACAGCTGATACATCAGTAGACGCCCAGAGTGCCACCTATTCTGTCACTTGTACTGCTGAATTAAAAGACAAAAAGAAGAGCTCCAAATCAACATCCTCATCTAGTTCTTCAAGTTCAACGTCATCAAGGTCACATTCAAGGTCAGCCAGTCCACTTCACATGGATACATCCATATCGTTTGATGACACGTTAAAACAGTTTGAAAACTTTGTTGTGGAGATAGATGAAACCTCAACGTCCACAACAGGAGGCAGTGGAGGTTTTAATGATAAGCAGACTGAAAGAGGAGAACAGATAATCGGTGAGGAAAAGTTGACATTTACAAAGAAACGAACAGATCACAGCCAAGAGACGACAGTTACATCAAACGTGGTAAGCTCGACAATTACTAGAGAGGTCAAGATGACTTCACAGCAGAACATTGACCTCAACATTTCTAATGACGCTGTTCTTTCTACCACAACATCAACACATAAACAAGACGGTGGTCTCAGTGAGAAGGCCCAACGGAACTTTGATGATGAACTGAATCAAAGCGTCCATGCACTCCTGTCTGGTATAGATGTAGATACTTCCGGTTGGACGTCGATAAAAGACGTAACTAGCTTGGATGATATTGCCGTAGATGAGATTACATATGAGGTATGCGGCATGCTAATAGACCCTGACTCTGCAAACCGGCAATGTATGCCTACGGAATGATCTTTCTTCGATGGAGAACTATTAATTGTAGGCTACGGAATGATCTTTCGTCAACGAAGAACTCTCAAATGTATGCCTACGGAATGATCTTCTTGGTGGACAACTTTCAAATATGTGCCTACGGATGATCTTTCCTCGATAGAAATCTCTCAAATGTATGCCTACCGAATGAACTTTCAATTGCATGCCTTCTTTTATAATGTTCTTTCCTTGATGGAGATCTCTCAAATGTATTCCTACGTTATCTTCTTTCCTTGATGAAGAAATCAAATGTATGCCTTTCCTCGGTAGAGAACTCTCAATTATATGCATACGGAATGATCTTTCCAATTCATTTACTTACAGCTGTATGGTTATCAGTTCAAAGGAATGGATGTTCTACAATAACTTTAACTAGTTCGTCTGCCTTAACCCTTTCCCACATGTAGACGCATTTTTACTTTTCTTCACAGACGACTTTTGAAAATATTGTGGCAAAAGAAAAAACATATTTATAATTATCAATTTCTCCATTTACAATGTTTTCATTTCTTGTCACTAATTATACGTTTTGCCTTGATCATCTGATCTGCTGCAGGTTTACTGTATTCAGCCTTCATAGTATCTTCTTTCATGCCGAGCTTGATGCATGTACGATTACATTGAACTTGTCAATCATATAAATTGTTAAACTCTGAGAAAATATATTATCTGGAAAATATGTATATGAGCCGTTCCGTGAGAAAACCAACAGTGTGGACTCGGCTTAAAGTATCGACTCGGAGCAGCCTAAGCATGCCACGAAGGCTAACCCGGGCAGACACGTTTCGCCTCCTGTGGATTTTCTGTTTCAGAAATCATTACTCTATACCTCTATCGCCATGAGACGGAATGTGTCGTCCCGGATTAGCCTACGCAGTCTGGGCAGGCAGATCTGGTCGATATATTACGTCCATAAAGTTGGTTTTCTCGTGGAATGGCTCATATATAACTCGTTGTGGGAAAAGGAAGAATTGTTCATTTCGAGCAAGGTCAATCCGTTAACTCTTTTCCACATATAGACCCTTTCTGACACCTCTGCAGCAAATGACTATTGAAAACATTGTGACAAAAGGGGAACATTGTTCAATAGCTGTTCTTTCATTTATAAATATTTCACATATTTTTGACTAAATGTTTTCAAAGTAGTCTGCAGTTTTTTGAGGAAAACTAACAGTATGTTTACTCTTGTTATGGTCTTGCACTGATATCATAAATTAGGTCTTGCAATAGATGGAAGACACCTTCATCGTATTCTAAGAATGTTATATTTATTTACAGAGTATCATAGATATTTAAAATCACAAGCATGACTAAGCTATTTGTGAACTTGAGACTTTATTTAAATCTACATGCACATTAGACCTCTTATACCCTCATAACTTTATTCTAGTTTTCTATGCCATTTGTCTATTTTGTCTTTCTTATCTACTGAAAGTGTTTGTATTATATCGTTTAACCCTTTTCCATTTACGACAACAATCTGCAGCAGGCTACAAAATATTTAAAATCTCAAGAAATGAACGTTTACTAATTGAATAGAGTTTAAAACATTTTGACAAAAGGGAGATAATTGCTGATTATGATCAGATTCTCCCTTAGCCACACAGTTTCTGTAGGCTGGTCGGGTCTATATGTACATACATCCGTGATTATTACAGTTTACATTTCCATTCCATTTTCTTCTTCAAATCACATTTTACCCCGTTCATTTTAATATTTAGATAGGTATTTCTTGAACTTATGCATATATATTTCTGAATATTTGTACCAGTAAATGAGAGGCAAACACTGTATTTTAAGACTACACTGTTTCGTCAGTTAATAACTTATGGAGTGTTTGCAAAGGTAATGTTAATCAGTATTCATTAAGCAGGAAGAACTTCACAATATAGACTCTGGAAACGTTTTCTAAGAGTTCAACATGTTTTGTTCCGTAACTAACTAAATGATTTGAAATAGCATTCCAAACTGTAGAAAGACGTCTTTAAACAGGAAATAATATGGTAAAAAGATATGTTAAGAAATTTCTCCTTTTGACGCAATGTTTTTAGACGTCGTCTGCTGTAGAGGCGTCGGAAAACGTGGGAAAATGTTAAACTATTCGGACGACATCGGATGCTATTTCTCCATGTTAATAAGAAACATACGGTTGACTCCGGATAACTCAAAACGTTAAAGGGAACTATAAGTTACGTCGAGTAATCGACATGATTTAAGCCGTTTCGCGAGAAAACCAACATTGCGTACTCAGCATAAGCATGCCGCACAAGCTAACCCGGACAGACACTTTTCGCCTCCTGTGGATTTTCTGTTTCAGGAATCGTTACTGTATACCTCGATCCCTCTGAAACGAAATGTATCGACCTGGTCTGATCTGGGTGGATAAATTACGCAGAGTCCATAGTGTCGGTTTTCTCGTGGAACGACTCATTTAGTGATTGTTTGAGCAATGCTTAGTTTATTTATGTATCGCCAGCTTCATAATTCATTGATTATTATGAAAGCAAGGCAGTGATAACAAGACTGCTGCTACACCGTTTCCTAAAGACAGACCCCTTCCGAGTTTAACAATCTATTCGAATTCTGCTTTATATAACAAATACCTTTAATGTTTTTTCCAGGTACAGAATTTGAAAACCGTAACCCTGAACAGACAGGGTCAGTACGTCTTGACCACTGGAGGTTTTAGCAACGGTGCGGTCACTCCTGGGGCTGCCGGCGACGAGGTCCGTGTAGATTGTTGTTTGATCACCAATGACGGTAGATATGTGGTAACAGGTTCGAGTCTGGGACCACCACAAGTTTGGGATATGCAGGTATGTTAGGTTGTTTCTGTACTTGTATGTAGGGGTTCTTATTTCTTTAAGACTGTGTGGCTTTTGATATCTTAAAGTTGGCTTTTCAACCACATGGCTTAAAAGAAATTGCTAATAATAATTAAAAGGACTTAACTTAGTTGTGCTTCGATGCTTTCGAAGTAACCTGCTGTGTAATGCGTGGGAAAGGATTACTATAATTTCTGTTTCTTCATTTCTGGCTGATTCTGAATCTTGAATTGAGATATGCATTGGTCAACTACTATCATTTCCACATTCTAGTGTTATAGTACTTGATAGGTTGGAATCTTTAATTGTGTCAATTGTCTCAAGTAGGAGATCATTTGCAAATACTTCTGATTTAGATTGGTCTATTTGGTAACATTATACGTTTTGGAAAGTGCATCATATTTCTTTTCCAGATCGGTAAATTACACAACATAACGAATATAGATTTGTTTTATTATTATTATTATTATGATAATTATTATTATTGTTGTTGTTCGTTCGTTTTATTATTTATTATTTTTATTAAGAACTATATTATTATTATCATATTTTTTTTTTTTAAATCATAACCGAATTTTATTTTCCAGACTGGAGAATTACAAAACATCATGAAAGGTGACACAATAGGTTCGACTGGATTACATTTAGTGTGCGGGGACCGTCTACTTGTAGGGGCGGTACACTGTGATATGGAAATTAATGAATACTCGGGCAGAAAAGGCGTCTTCAATCATTCTTTACAGGTTAGTATAAAGCCTCATCCATTGTCAATTAGACTGTAACACCAGCAGACTGGGATATGGTTACTATGCTTGAATAAGTGATATCTTCCTCCACTCTCTCGTTGACATGTTTTTGTGTCGCCTACCTCGATAGGGAGACAAATAGGGATCCCTTCTCCGGTGTATGTCCATCTGTCCGCGATTGTTTATTTACTGACATACTGGCAGGTAACACCTGTGTTTCTAGGAAATCTCTTGTATTACATACCACCAATAATTAAATGTTCTCGAAAAGCAGACATTAATATTTACCTAATTCTAAAAAAGTCTAAAAGGTCCTCTACTAGCTTTACCCGATAAAACCAGCAACTTGCAAAACGGTTAGTGTACTACAGTAAAGTGTCTTTATTATATGAACGGTGCTCTGTAATAATCAACCATAACGTAATTATTACTCATGTTGAAAACAAGATTTGCATGTATATCCATACTAAGACTCCAAATTACTGCTTTACAAAGGTTCCTTGGTACCTACTATGACTAATTGGCAAACAGTGTATAGCCAATGTGGATGTGCTGGCCGATCTTAATCTTTTTTTATTTTTTATTTTTCCAGATCTGGGATTTCTCAACAGGAAATCCACTCGCCATGGCGGAAGGGGAATACTGTTCAGCAATTTGCCCCATGTCAGACAACGACAAGGTGCTATTCGGTCGAAGTGACAAATATGGCAATGCAACATCAATCATCGCCTGGGACCTCATGGGCAACCAACTCATTAAAGAAATGCGATACGATGCTCCCATTGGTAACAATGACTATATAAACTTCCTGAAATTATCCAAAAACGATCGCTACATCGTAGCAGGATTTACAAACTCTTTCGACAACTGTGCTGAATTCGTTGTATTTGACATGTCGTTGACCAGTAACATTGTCAGTGATCCTAGCATATTGAAACTAGACGCAGAACCGGACTGTACCGTCATCTTGCCAAAGGACGAAGCCGTTACCGGACTTCGTAACGGCGATCTTGTCGTCTGGAATATACGAACAGGCCAACCAAGTAGGCAGTTACTGGGCAGTGGTGGTGCGCATGCGCATACCAGAGAGATCAAGGCGGTGTCGTTATCGGAGGACAGCAGGTATTTGGTGTCGGCGTCCGCCGATGGAACGTTGAAGGTGTGGGACCTCCATACCGAGAGACCCATCCATACTCTTGCCGGACATTCGGACGAGGTGAGTTACGACACGTTATAGTCCTTTCCCACATACAACACATCTGCAGCAGACAAGTTATTATGTTAGGTATTATTACTAAAAAAAGTTGAACAGTTTGTGGCAAAAGGAGAAGTTGCTCGTTTTGAGCAATAACTCCTTTTGTCACAATGTTTTCAAAACGTCGTCTGCTGATATTTCGTCAAAATAGGCCTGCATGTGAGAAAGTGATAGTGTCGGGTCACATGTAAACCCCCTTTCCCTTCATACAGACGCGTTTTGAAGCTTCTACAACAGACAACTTCAGAAATCATTGTGGAAAAAGAAGAAATTGCTCATTATGAACAGTTTCTCTTTGTGCCACAATGTTTTCAACTTTATTCAATAATTGATCTGTCATTTATAGAGAGTTTCCATAGTTTATACCAAATGTTTTCAAAGTCGTCTGCTCCAGATTTGTTGTATGTGGTGAATAGTTAATTCGACATTGCTTTCTAGTCTCTGTGCATTAGTTGTAATATGATTTTAAATTAACAATCGTTAGCCATCGTTAATTTATAATCGTTAGCCATCGTTAATTTACTATCGTTAGCCAATGTTAATTTTTAATCGTTAGCCAATGTTAATTTATAATTGTTAGCCATCGTTAATTTACAATCGTTAGCCAATGTTAATTTACAATCGTTAGTCAATGTTAATTTGCAATCGTTAGTCATCGTTAGTTTACAATCGTTAGCCAATTATAATTCATAATCGTTAGCCAATGTAAATTTATAATCGTTAGCCAATGTAAATGTATAAACGTTAACCAATGTTAATTTATAATTGTCAACCAATGTTAATTTATAAACGTTTACCAATGTAAATTTATAATCGTTTACCAATGTTAATTTACAATCATTAGCCAATGTTAATTTATAATCGTTAGCCAATGTTAATTTACAATCGTTAGCCAATGTTAATTTATAATCGTTAGCCAATGTTAATTTACAATCGTTAACCAATGTTAATTTACAATCGTTAGCCAATGTTAATTTATAATCGTTAACCAATGTTAATTTATAATCGTTAACCAATGTTAATTTATAATCGTTAACCAATTTTAATTTATAATCGTTAGCCAATGTTAATTTATAATCGTTTACCAATGTTAATTTACAATCGTTAACCAATGTTAATTTATAATCGTTTACCAATGTTAATTTATAATCGTTAGCCAATGTTAATTTATAATCGTTAGCCAATGTTAATTTATAATCGTTAGCCAATGTTAATTTACAATCGTTAACCAATGTTAATTTATAATCGTTAACCAATGTAGATGTAACTAGTGAACACAATCAGAGACTGAAGCTAAATTAAACGATTACATTTTAATGTTGTTAATTTCTGGTTTGATCTGAAAGTCCCAAGTTGATGGTATTGTAAGAATGATTACAGAAACTCATATTTTCAAAAGATGCGTCAAAATTACCGTCTGAAAGTGAGAAAGGGTTAATATCTCGTAACCTGGAGAATTGTTGATCAAAAAATCACGTTAATGTCATATGGTGGATCCAGTACCGTAAGTCGTTACTTTCTTAACTTAGAAGTATTTAAATAGGGGTAAAGATGTTATAAACAATGTAACTAGTTATTCAAATCTGTTTCATTTATGTTTCAGGTATGGTGCTGTGGAATATCCGCCGACAACGAGATCATCGTTTCCGGTTCTAGTGACGGAACCATCCGATTGTGGCGAATGAAGAATGGAACGGAGATGTGCGTCTTTAACTGCGGGGTTGACATCTTCCACGTAACAATGTCACGTGACAAAGGCACCATTGTTGCCCTTGGCGACAAGTTCGGCGCTAGGAAATTGATCATGTTGCAAGTTGTCAGGACTAAGATCAAGAAAATCGTTAGTTCTAGTTAGGCGAGAGAAATTAATGGATAGTAAAAGAGATTATTCTATCGAAGTTTCAGCATCTCAATTCGAAATAAATGACCTTTGAATCGGCCTTTAAAAAATAGAAATGACATTGACCTTTTACTTTCATCAGCAACTTATTTCCTTATGAGTTCTAATAATAATTTAAAACTAACTTTCATTTAATAAATAAAATTAAATTAAATTAAAATAATTTGAAGTTTTGGTTGATATAACTCTCTTTATTCGATAAAGATGTTTACTAATTTAATTTCGTAAAATGTTTTTTACCTTTCTTCTTCTAATTGTATACTTGTTTACAAGAGTAAATATCCATATTTATTATCTGCTTTATCTTTATATATATACACAATTAAAGTAATGTTTTTGAAAAATTGTTAAAAAGCTGTTTGTCTTTAATAAACAAAGTAGAAAATACGAAAGTTAATGACATTAGTCTTAGACCCATTTGCTCAGTTCAAGTTGAATTTTATCAAACCATCCGCGTCTACAGCCAACTATTCGAATGATTTTATTACATTTCACAGACATTTTTGTTTTGCTTTTGAATCTCACTTGTGAAAATAATTAAGTTCATAGAACTTCAAGGAATTTGATAGATAAGAGCACACAGGTCTTTATTTACGTAACAAATTATTGATCTTGATAAATATAAACATCCATCAGACTATGTAATTATTTACTTAGCTTCTATTTTAACCCATTACTTCACACAGACGACATTTGACACCTGACATTGAACATGACTTTTGAAAACATTGCAATAAAGGGGAAATTACTCGAAACGAGCAATTTCACCTTTTATTGCAATATTTTCGAATCTTTATCAATATAAATGCTTCAGTTTTCTAGACTGTTGAAATTTTTCGTCTGATTGTTGTAAAGCAGACGATCTTTGAAAAATCATGTGAAGTAATGGGTTAACCCTTTCCCACGTGCATTAAATCGGCAAAAGACTACTTTGATTATTATTTTTTTGGCAAAGACTTGAAAAATCTCTATAAATGAAAGTTAGTTTATTATATAGAGTTGAAAACATTTTGGCAAAACGAGAAATTGCCCATTATGAGCAATTTATCTTTTTGTCACAATCTTTACTTATATGACTATATGTGGAAAAGGTTTAAATTAAAAGGAATCTCTTAGATTAGGTTTCAGAAATGTGCAATGTGTATAATATGCTTTTTCTTTGAATGTATGTATGTTTGTTGTTTTATATGTTTAGTAAAAATACATATTTGTTAATCTCTGTTTTATTTATTCAAAAAGTTAAATGAGAATATCACTGTTTTTTGCATGCAATTGTTACATTTTAAAACTATTTCAGGTTCTTTTACCTGATATGATTTTGAATTGGAAACACTAGAAGATAAAGTATAAATATAATTGTTCATATGTGTAACAAGAATAACACCCAAGACTTTTTTAATGCAATTGCTCTTGTAAAATGTTATCTTTGTTTTTTCATTAATCCAGCACATTTTATTACCGAAATATTTTAGCCTAGTGCTGAAGCGAGAACTCATTTGCAGAGCTCTGGATAAGTGGTATATTGCATGTTTTGAAAGCCTTATTTGAACTCATAACGTAGGTTTTAATCAGCACTTACAGAGATATGAAGGAAGCAATACCTGTTTACTTACTCCATATTATCTAGTCCTCTGCAGTTGTAGCAGACGGCTTATGAACTATCTGGGGGATGTACAGATTATCCTGCTGAATGAAAGTAGGGATTAAGAATAGAGAAGAAAGTTTTGTGGGAAAAAGAGGAAATTACTTTTCCCACAATGATATTTCAACTATGGCCTGCTGCAAACACAATCATATCTGAATGAAATAACAAGGTGCTTCTTTTTTAAATGGTCTCCAATTTTTCGAGTATTTTGATGTGTTATCAAATACATCCTAATTTTGTGGATCAGTTACAACTACAATCCTTTTCCCTATCAGTTTTAGAAAAATAAAATGAATCTGGATGGGAAATTGATTTTGACCAGTCAGATACTTAATCACGAAGTCTGAGCGCAGAGTATATTTTTAAATATTTTGAGGCAGCCGGTTGCGGATTGAAACATTGTTTCCCACAATATGTTCAAATGTCGTCTGCAACAAAGATGTCGATTTTATCGGGGAAAAGGGTTAATTCAACGAAATAAGATTTTGAACCGTCATTTTATATACCGTTTTTAATACCGTATTATGCTGCTTTTATACATTTACTGTATTTTTATACCGCATCGTATCTTTGTCAAGTAAGAAAATAAAATCGATAATCGATAATGTAAAGCTACGTTTCTTGGTTTTTTTATTTAAGCGTTTACCACATCGCCTTCTCATGCCTTCTTATGTCTTTCCATCAGGCGACATTTGAAAACATTGTGTCAAAAAGAAAAATTGTTTGCCAAGATATTTTCAAGTCGTCTGCTACAGACTTGTTATTTGTGGCAGATATTTAAAAGTGTACCCTAAATTGTAGTCCATCTGCCCGTCTGTCTCGATGGTGTAAGTCGAGTACCGATAACTCTGTCTGTAACAACGACAGCTGTCTGTTGATCATAGGGCCGTGAGTTCGAATTCCCTCCCAATGATGGACCATAGTCATTGTGACTAGCGTCGTTCACGTCTTCCACAAATAGGCTTAACGTCTATGTAGATAGGCAGCCGTTTCCTGGATGATAGTTATCTACTGTATTGTTGTGAGAATGGGCTTAACGTCTATGTAGATAGGCAGCCGTTTCCTGGGTGATAGTTATCTACTGTATTGTTGCGAGAATGGGCTTAACGTCTATGTAGATAGGCAGCCGTTTCCTGGATGAATGTTATCTACTGTATTATTGCGAGAATGGGCTTAACGTCCATGTAGATAGGCAGCCGTTTCCTGGATGAATGTTGTCTACTGTATTGTTGCGAGAATGGGCTTAACGTCCATGTAGATAGGTAGCCGTTTCCTGGGTGAATGTTGTCTACTGTATTGTTGCGAGAATGGGCTTAACGTCCATGTAGATAGGCAGCCGTTTCCTGGATGATAGTTATCTACTGTATTGTTGCGAGAATGGGCTTAACGTCCATGTAGATAGGTAGCCGTTTCCTGGGTGAATGTTGTCTACTGTATTGTTGCGAGAATGGGCTTAACGTCTATGTAGATAGGCAGCCGTTTCCTGGGTGAATGTTATCTACTGTATTGTTGCGAGAATGGGCTTAACGTCCATGTAGATAGGCAGCCGTTTCCTGGATGATTGTTATCTACTGTATTGTTGCGAGAATGGGCTTAACGTCCATGTAGATAGGCAGCCGTTTCCTGGATGAATGTTATCTACTGTATTGTTGCGAGAATGGGCTTAACGTCTATGTAGATAGGCAGCCGTTTCCTGGGTGAATGTTATCTACTGTATTGTTGCGAGAATGGGCTTAACGTCCATGTAGATAGGCAGCCGTTTCCTGGGTGAATGTTGTCTACTGTATTGTTGCGAGAATGGGCTTAACGTCCATGTAGATAGGCAGCCGTTTCCTGGATGAATGTTATCTACTGTATTGTTGCGAGAATGGGCTTAACGTCCATGTAGATAGGCAGCCGTTTCCTGGATGATAGTTATCTACTGTATTGTTGCGAGAATGGGCTTAACGTCCATGTAGATAGGCAGCCGTTTCCTGGATGAATGTTGTCTACTGTATTGTTGCGAGAATGGGCTTAACGTCTATGTAGATAGGCAGCCGTTTCCTGGATGAATGTTGTCTACTGTATTGTTGCGAGAATGGGCTTAACGTCCATGTAGATAGGCAGCCGTTTCCTGGATGAATGTTGTCTACTGTATTGTTGCGAGAATGGGCTTAACGTCCATGTAGATAGGCAGCCGTTTCCTGGATGAATGTTGTCTACTGTATTGTTGCGAGAATGGGCTTAACGTCTATGTAGATAGGCAGCCGTTTCCTGGATGATAGTTATCTACTGTATTGGTGCGAGAATGGGCTTAACGTCCATGTAGATAGGCAGCCGTTTCCTGGATGAATGTTATCTACTGTATTGTTGCGAGAATGGGCTTAACGTCTATGTAGATAGGCAGCCGTTTCCTGGATGATAGTTATGTACTGTATTGTTGCGAGAATGGGCTTAACGTCCATGTAGATAGGCAGCCGTTTCCTGGATGAATGTTGTCTACTGTATTGGTGCGAGAATGGGCTTAACGTCTATGTAGATAGGCAGCCGTTTCCTGGATGATAGTTATGTACTGTATTGTTGCGAGAATGGGCTTAATGTCCATGTAGATAGGCAGCCGTTTCCTGGGTGAATGTTGTCTACTGTATTGTTGCGAGAATGGGCTTAACGTCCATGTAGATAGGCAGCCGTTTCCTGGGTGAATGTTGTCTACTGTATTGTTGCGAGAATGGGCTTAACGTCTATGTAGATAGGCAGCCGTTTCCTGGGTGAATGTTGTCTACTGTATTGTTGCGAGAATGGGCTTAACGTCCATGTAGATAGGCAGCCGTTTCCTGGGTGAATGTTGTCTACTGTATTGTTGCGAGAATGGGCTTAACGTCTATGTAGATAGACAGCCGTTTCCTGGGTGAATGTTATCTACTGTATTGTTGCGAGAATGGGCTTAACGTCCATGTAGATAGGCAGCCGTTTCCTGGGTGAATGTTGTCTACTGTATTGGTGCGAGAATGGGCTTAACGTCCATGTAGATAGGCAGCCGTTTCCTGGATGATAGTTATGTACTGTATTGTTGTGAGAATGGGCTTAACGTCTATGTAGATAGGCAGCCGTTTCCTGGATGATAGTTATCTACTGTATTGTTGTGAGAATGGGCTTAACGTCTATGTAGATAGGCAGCCGTTTCCTGGATGAATGTTATCTACTGTATTGTTGCGAGAACGGGCTTAACGTCCATGTAGATAGGAAGCCGTTTCCTGGGTGAATGTTGTCTACTGTATTGTTGCGAGAATGGGCTTAACGTCCATGTAGATAGGCAGCCGTTTCCTGGGTGAATGTTGTCTACTGTATTGTTGCGAGAATGGGCTTAACGTCCATGTAGATAGGCAGCCGTTTCCTGGGTGAATGTTGTCTACTGTATTGTTGTGAGAATGGGCTTAACGTCTATGTAGATAGGTAGCCGTTTCCTGGGTGAATGTTGTCTACTGTATTGTTGTGAGAATGGGCTTAACGTCTATGTAGATAGGCAGCCGTTTCCTGGGTGAATGTTGTCTACTGTATTGTTGCGAGAATGGGCTTAACGTCCATGTAGATAGGCAGCCGTTTCCTGGGTGAATGTTGTCTACTGTATTGTTGCGAGAATGGGCTTAACGTCTATGTAGATAGACAGCCGTTTCCTGGGTGAATGTTATCTACTGTATTGTTGCGAGAATGGGCTTAACGTCCATGTAGATAGGCAGCCGTTTCCTGGGTGAATGTTGTCTACTGTATTGGTGCGAGAATGGGCTTAACGTCCATGTAGATAGGCAGCCGTTTCCTGGATGATAGTTATGTACTGTATTGTTGCGAGAATGGGCTTAATGTCCATGTAGATAGGCAGCCGTTTCCTGGGTGAATGTTATCTACTGTATTGTTGCGAGAATGGGCTTAATGTCCATGTAGATAGGCAGCCGTTTCCTGGGTGAATGTTGTCTACTGTATTGGTGCGAGAATGGGCTTAACGTCCATGTAGATAGGTAGCCGTTTCCTGGGTGAATGTTGTCTACTGTATTGTTGCGAGAATGGGCTTAACGTCTATGTAGATAGGCAGCCGTTTCCTGGGTGAATGTTATCTACTGTATTGTTGCGAGAATGGGCTTAATGTCCATGTAGATAGGCAGCCGTTTCCTGGGTGAATGTTGTCTACTGTATTGGTGCGAGAATGGGCTTAACGTCCATGTAGATAGGCAGCCGTTTCCTGGGTGAATGTTGTCTACTGTATTGGTGCGAGAATGGGCTTAACGTCCATGTAGATAGGCAGCCGTTTCCTGGGTGAATGTTGTCTACTGTATTGGTGCGAAAATGGGCTTAACGTCTATGTAGATAGACAGCCGTTTCCTGGGTGAATGTTATCTACTGTATTAGTGCGAGAATGGGCTTAACGTCCATGTAGATAGGTAGCCGTTTCCTGGATGAATGTTGTCTACTGTATTGTTGCGAGAATGGGCTTAACGTCCATGTAGATAGGCAGCCGTTTCCTGGATGAATGTTATCTACTGTATTGTTGCCAGAATGGGCTTAACGTCCATGTAGATAGGTAGCCGTTTCCTGGATGAATGTTGTCTACTGTATTGTTGCGAGAAAGGGCTTAACGTCTATGTAGATAGGTAGCCGTTTCCTGGGTGAATGTTATCTACTGTATTGGTGCGAGAATGGGCTTAACGTCCATGTAGATAGGCAGCCGTTTCCTGGATGAATGTTGTCTACTGTATTGTTGCGAGAAAGGGCTTAACGTCTATGTAGATAGGTAGCCGTTTCCTGGATGAATGTTGTCTACTGTATTGTTGCGAGAATGGGCTTAACGTCTATGTAGATAGGCAGCCGTTTCCTCGATGAATGTTGTCTACTGTATTGTTGCGAGAATGGGCTTAACGTCCATGTAGATAGGCAGCCGTTTCCTGGATGAATGTTATCTACTGTATTGTTGCGAGAATGGGCTAAACGTCCATGTAGATAGGCAGCCGTTTCCTGGATGATTGTTATCTACTGTATTGTTGCGAGAATGGGCTTAACGTCCATGTAGATAGGTAGCCGTTTCCTGGGTGAATGTTGTCTACTGTATTGGTGCGAGAAAGGGCTTAACGTCTATGTAGATAGGCAGCCGTTTCCTGGATGAATGTTGTCAACTGTATTGTTGCGAGAATGGGCTTAACGTCTATGTAGATAGGTAGCCGTTTCCTGGATGAATGTTGTCTACTGTATTGGTGCGAGAAAGGGCTTAACGTGCATGTAGATAGGCAGCCGTTTCCTGGGTGAATGTTGTCTACTGTATTGTTGCGAGAATGGGCTTAACGTCTATGTAGATAGGTAGCCGTTTCCTGGGTGAATGTTGTCTACTGTATTGTTGCGAGAAAGGGCTTAACGTCCATGTATATAGGCAGCCGTTTCCTGGATGATTGTTATCTACTGTATTGTTGCGAGAATGGGCTTAACGTCCATGTAGATAGGCAGCCGTTTCCTGTGAGAATGTTGTGTACTGTATTGTTGCGAGAATGGGCTTAACGTCCATGTAGATAGGCAGCCGTTTCCTGGGTGAATGTTGTCTACTGTATTGTTGCGAGAATGGGCTTAACGTCCATGTAGATAGGTAGCCGTTTCCTGGGTGAATGTTGTCTACTGTATTGTTGCGAGAATGGGCTTAACGTCTATGTAGATAGGGAGCCGTTTCCTGGGTGAATGTTGTCTACTGTATTGTTGCGAGAATGGGCTTAACGTCTATGTAGATAGGCAGCCGTTTCCTGGGTGAATGTTGTCTACTGTATTGTTGCGAGAATGGGCTTAACGTCCATGTAGATAGGTAGCCGTTTCCTGGGTGAATGTTGTCTACTGTATTGTTGCGAGAATGGGCTTAACGTCTATGTAGATAGGCAGCCGTTTCCTGGGTGAATGTTGTCTACTGTATTGGTGCGAGAATGGGCTTAACGTCCATGTAGATAGGCAGCCGTTTCCTGGGTGAATGTTGTCTACTGTATTGTTGCGAGAATGGGCTTATCGTCCATGTAGATAGGTAGCCGTTTCCTGGGTGAATGTTGTCTACTGTATTGTTGCGAGAATGGGCTTAACGTCTATGTAGATAGGCAGCCGTTTCCTGGATGATAGTTGTCTACTGTATTGGTGCGAGATTGAGCTTTACGTCCATGTAGATAGGCAGCCGTTTCCTGGGTGAATGTTGTCTACTGTATTTGTGCAAGAATGGGCTTAACGTCCATGTAGATAGGTAGCCGTTTCCTGGGTGAATGTTGTCTACTGTATTGTTGCGAGAATGGGCTTAACGTCCATGTAGATAGGTAGCCGTTTCCTGGGTGAATGTTGTCTACTGTATTGGTTCGAGAATGGGCTTAACGTCCATGTAGATAGGCAGCCGTTTCCTGGGTGAATGTTGTCTACTGTATTGGTGCGAGAATGGGCTTAACGTCCATGTAGATAGGTAGCCGTTTCCTGGGTGAATGTTGTCTACTGTATTGTTGCGAGAATGGGCTTAACGTCTATGTAGATAGGCAGCCGTTTCCTGGGTGAATGTTGTCTACTGTATTGGTGCGAGAATGGGCTTAACGTCCATGTAGATAGGCAGCCGTTTCCTGGGTGAATGTTGTCTACTGTATTGTTGCGAGAATGGGCTTAACGTCCATGTAGATAGGTAGCCGTTTCCTGGGTGAATGTTGTCTACTGTATTGTTGCGAGAATGGGCTTAACGTCTATGTAGATAGGCAGCCGTTTCCTGGATGATAGTTGTCTACTGTATTGGTGCGAGAATGAGCTTAACGTCCATGTAGATAGGCAGCCGTTTCCTGGGTGAATGTTGTCTACTGTATTGGTGCGAGAATGGGCTTAACGTCCATGTAGATAGGTAGCCGTTTCCTGGGTGAATGTTGTCTACTGTATTGTTGCGAGAATGGGCTTAACGTCCATGTAGATAGGTAGCCGTTTCCTGGGTGAATGTTGTCTACTGTATTGGTGCGAGAATGGGCTTAACGTCCATGTAGATAGGCAGCCGTTTCCTGGGTGAATGTTGTCTACTGTATTGGTGCGAGAATGGGCTTAACGTCCATGTAGAAAGGTAGCCGTTTCCTGGATGATAGTTATCTACTGTACTGGTGCGAGAATGGGCTTAACGTCCATGTAGAAAGGCAGCCGTTTCCTGGGTGAATGTTGTCTACTGTATTGGTGCGAGAACGGGCTTAACGTCCATGTATATAGGCAGCCGTTTCCTGGATGATAGTTATCTACTGTATTGTTGCGAGAATGGGCTTAACGTCCATGTAGATAGGCAGCCGTTTCCTGGGTGAATGTTGTCTACTGTATTAATGCGAGAATGGGCTTAACGTCCATGTAGATAGGCAGCCGTTTCCTGGGTGAATGTTGTCTACTGTATTGTTGCGAGAATGGGCTTAACGTCCATGTAGATAGGCAACCGTTTCCTGGGTGAATGTTGTCTACTGTATTGGTGCGAGAATGGGCGTAACGTCCATGTAGATAGGTAGCCGTTTCCTGGATGATAGTTATCTACTGTACTGGTGCGAGAATGGGCTTAACATCTATGTAGATAGGCAGCCATTTCCTGGATGAATGTTGTCTACTGTATTGTTGCGAGAATGGGCTTAACGTCGATGTAGATAGGTAGCCGTTTCCTGGATGAATGTTATCTACTGTATTGTTGCGAGAATGGGCTTAACGTGCATGTAGATAGGCAGCCGTTTCCTGGGTGAATGTTGTCTACTGTATTGTTGCGAGAATGGGCTTACCGTCTATGTAGATAGGTAGCCGTTTCCTGGATGAATGTTATCTACTGTATTGTTGTGAGAATGGGCTTAACGTCTATGTAGATAGGCAGCCGTTTCCTGGATGATAGTTATCTACTGTATTGTTGCGAGAATGGGCTTAACGTCCATGTAGATAGGCAGCCATTTCCTGGGTGAATGTTGTCTACTGTATTGGTGCGAGAACGGGCTTAACGTCCATGTATATAGGCAGCCGTTTCCTGGGTGAATGTTGTCTACTGTATTGGTGCGAGAATGGGCTTAACGTCAATGTAGATAGGCAGCCATTTCCTGGGTGAATGTTGTCTACTGTATTGTTGCGAGAATGGGCTTAACGTCCATGTAGATAGGTAGCCGTTTCCTGGATGAATGTTGTCTACTGTATTGGTGCGAGAATGGGCTTAACGTCCATGTAGATAGGCAGCCGTTTCCTGGGTGAATGTTGTCTACTGTATTGGTGCGAGAATGAGCTTAACGTCTATGTAGATAGGCAGCCGTTTCCTGGATGATAGTTATCTACTGTATTGTTGCGAGAATGAGCTTAACGTCAATGTAGATAGGCAGCCGTTTCCTGGATGATAGTTATCTACTGTATTGTTGCGAGAATGGGCTTAACGTCCATGTAGATAGGCAGCCATTTCCTGGGTGAATGTTGTCTACTGTATTGGTGCGAGAACGGGCTTAACGTCCATGTATATAGGCAGCCGTTTCCTGGGTGAATGTTGTCTACTGTATTGGTGCGAGAATGGGCTTAACGTCAATGTAGATAGGCAGCCATTTCCTGGGTGAATGTTGTCTACTGTATTGTTGCGAGAATGGGCTTAACGTCCATGTAGATAGGTAGCCGTTTCCTGGATGAATGTTGTCTACTGTATTGGTGCGAGAATGGGCTTAACGTCCATGTAGATAGGCAGCCGTTTCCTGGGTGAATGTTGTCTACTGTATTGGTGCGAGAATGGGCTTAACGTCCATGTAGATAGGCAGCCGTTTCCTGGATGATAGTTATCTACTGTCTTGTTGCGAGAATGAGCTTAACGTCTATGTAGATAGGCAGCCGTTTCCTGGATGATAGTTATCTACTGTATTGTTGCGAGAATGAGCTTAACGTCTATGTAGATAGGTATCCGTTTCCTGGGTGAATGTTGTCTACTGTATTGTTGCGAGAATGAGCTTAACGTCTATGTAGATAGGCAGCCGTTTCCTGGATGATAGTTGTCTACTGTATTGTTGCCAGAATGGGCTTAACGTCCATGTAGATAGGCAGCCGTTTCCTGGATGAATGTTGTCTACTGTATTGTTGCGAGAATGGGCTTAACGTCCATGTAGAAAGGCAGCCGTTTCCTGGATGAATGTTGTCTACTGTATTGTTGCGAGAATGGGCTTAACGTCCATGTAGATAGGCAGCCGTTTCCTGGGTGAATGTTATCTACTGTATTTTTGCGAGAATGGGCTTAACGTCCATGTAGATAGGCAGCCATTTCCTGGGTGAATGTTGTCTACTGTATTGGTGCGAGAATGGGCTTAACGTCTATGTAGATAGGTAGCCGTTTCCTGGATGAATGTTGTCTACTGTATTGTTGCGAGAATGGGCTTAACGTCCATGTAGATAGGTAGCCGTTTCCTGGATGAATGTTGTCTACTGTATTGTTGCGAGAATGGGCTTAACGTCCATGTAGATAGGCAGCCGTTTCCTGGATGAATGTTGTCTACTGTATTGGTGCGAGAATGGGCTTAACGTCCATGTAGATAGGAAGCCGTTTCCTGGGTGAATGTTGTCTACTCTATTGTTGCGAGAATGGGCTTAACGTCCACGTAGATAGGTAGCCGTTTCCTGGATGAATGTTATCTACTGTATTGTTGCGAGAATGGGCTTAACGTCCATGTAGATAGGCAGCCGTTTCCTGGGTGAATGTTATCTACTGTATTGGTGCGAGAATGAGCTTAACGTTCATGTAGATAGGTAGCCGTTTCCTGGATAACGTCCATGTAGATAGGCAGCCGTTTCCTGTGTGAATGTTGTCTACTGTATTGTTGTGAGAAGGGGCTTAACGTCTATGTAGATAGGCAGCCGATTTCTGGATGATAGTTATCTACTGTATTGTTGCGAGAATGGGCTTAACGTCCATGTAGATAGGCAACCGTTTCCTGGGTGAATGTTGTCTACTGTATTGGTGCAAGAATGGGCTTAACGTCTATGTAGATAGGCAGCCGTTTCCTGTATGATAGTTATCTACTGTATTGTTGCGAGAATGGGCTTAACGTCCATGTAGATAGGTAGCCGTTTCCTGGGTGAATGTTGTCTACTGTATTGTTGCGAGAATGGGCTTAACGTCTATGTAGATAGGCAGCCGTTTCCTGGATGATAGTTATCTACTGTATTGTTGCCAGAATGGGCTTAACGTCCATGTAGATAGGCAGCCGTTTCCTGGGTGAATGTTATCTACTGTATTGTTGCGAGAATGGGCTTAACGTCCATTTAGATAGGCAACCGTTTCCTGGGTGAATGTTATCTACTGTATTGTTGCGAGAATGGGCTTAACGTCCATGTAGATAGGCAGCCGTTTCCTGGATGAATGTTGTCTACTGTATTGTTGCGAAAATGGGCTTAACGTCTATGTAGATAGGCAGCCGTTTCCTGGATGAATGTTATCTACTGTATTGTTGCGAGAATGGGCTTAACGTCCATGTAGATAGGTAGCCGTTTCCTGGGTGAATGTTATCTACTGTATTGGTGCGAGCATAGGCTTAACGTCCATGTAGATAGGCAGCCATTTCCTGGGTGAATGTTGTCTACTGTATTGGTGCGAGAATGAGCTTAACGTCCATGTAGATAGGTAGCCGATTCCTGGATGAATGTTATGTACTGTATTGGTGCGAGATTGGGCTTAACCTCCATGTAGATAGGTAGCCGATTCCTGGATGAATGTTATGTACTGTATTGGTGCGAGATTGGGCTTAACGTCCATGTAGATAGGTAGCCGTTTCCTGGGTGAATGTTGTCTACTGTATTGTTGCGAGAATGGGCTTAACGTCCATGTAGATAGGCAGCCGTTTCCTGGATGATAGTTGTCTACTGTATTGTTGCCAGAATGGGCTTAACGTCCATGTAGATAGGCAGCCGTTTCCTGGATGATAGTTGTCTACTGTATTGTTGCGAGAATGGGCTTAACGTCTATGTAGATAGGCAGCCGTTTCCTGGGTGAATGTTATCTACTGTATTGTTGCGAGAATGGGCTTAACGTCTATGTAGATAGGCAGCCGTTTCCTGGGTGAATGTTATCTACTGTATTGTTGCGAGAATGGGCTTAATGTCCATGTAGATAGGCAGCCATTTCCTGGGTGAATGTTATCTACTGTATTGTTGCGAGAATGGGCTTAACGTCTATGTAGATAGGTAGCCGTTTCCTGGATGAATGTTATCTACTGTATTGTTGCGAGAATGGGCTTAACGTCCATGTAGATAGGTAGCCGTTTCCTGGGTGAATGTTGTCTACTGTATTGGTGCGAGAATGGGCTTAACGTCCATGTAGATAGGTAGCCGTTTCCTGGGTGAATGTTGTCTACTGTATTGTTGCGAGAATGGGCTTAACGTCCATGTAGATAGGCAGCCGTTTCCTGGGTGAATGTTGTCTACTGTATTGGTGCGAGAATGGGCTTAACGTCCATGTAGATAGGCAGCCGTTTCCTGGGTGAATGTTTTCTACTGTATTATTGCGAGAATGGGCTTACCGTCTATGTAGATAGTTAGCCGTTTCCTGGGTGAATGTTGTCTACTGTATTATTGCGAGAATGGGCTTACCGTCTATGTAGATAGGTAGCCGTGTCCTGGATGAATGTTGTCTACTGTATTGGTGCGAGGATGGGCTTATCGTCCATGTAGATAGGTAGCCGTTTCCTGGGTGAATGTTTTCTACTGTATTCGTGCGAGAATGAGCTAAACGTCCATGTAGATAGGTAGTCGTTTCCTGGATGAATGTTGTGTACTGTATTGTTGCGAGAATGAGCTAAACGTCTATGTAGAAAGGCAACCGTTTCCTAGGTGAATGTTGTCTACTGTATTGGTGCGAGAATGAGCTAAGCGTCCATGTAGATAGGTAGCCGTTTCCTTGATGAATGTTGTCTACTGTATTGGTGCGAGAACGGGCTTAACGTCCATGTAGAAAGGCAGCCGTTTCCTGGGTGAATGTTGTCTACTGTATTGGTGCGAGAACATCAGTAAATACATTGTGATCTGACTGTCCCGATATTTCCGAAATAAACTGCCGAGAGCGCAGTGATCTGACTACAACGGTATTTCCGAAAGAAACTGCCGAAAGCGCAGTGATCTGACTACAACGGTATTTACGAAAGAAACTACCGAAAGCGCAGTGATCTGACTACAACAGTTTTTCCGAAAGGAACTACCGAGAGCGCAGCGCAGCGATCTGACTACAACGGTATTTACGAAAGAAACTACCGAAAGCGCAGTGATCTGACTACAACAGTATTTTCGAAAGAAACTGCCGAGAGCTGCGGCAGTTTTTGGGATAGGGGTATTTCGCCCCTGTCGCATTGCTAGCCTGCTTTCGAAAAGTCGACTTACGGCTGCAACCATAGATTACAATTGAATTCCTCCGCGAAAATCTAAGTTGTTATTGGTTATAATCTGCTTTTACAACGATTTCATTGATTCGACCAACAATCACGAACAACAATCCGCTTGCATTAATTAATGAGACAAAATTGTTCCAATGAGTGAAACACACTCTGACATATGATTGACCTTAATGTCAGTGTTGTTAGTTAATGTCAACATACACACGTCAACATGTAATCTTGTCCTATATGTCAAATAAACTAGGAATGTAGTCTAAATAGATTTTTGTCAATTAACCTTGTACGAGCCCTTTTCGGAAATTCAATTAAACTGCAAAAACAATACAAATACCATAACATGTGAACCCTTTCATAAACACAGACGTGATTTGACGCATATAACCAGTCTTCTGTAGTTATTTCTTCATGTGTTGTCTCTGTCCGTGCCGAGTCCCGGTAGCTCAGTCGGTAGCGACGCGGGCTGTCAATCCAGGGGTTGTGAGTTCGAACCCCAGCTCAGCCAACAAGCTTTCCGACGTTTGACAAAAGTCACTGTGACAAGCGTCATTCGTCTTTCACCAATGGGCTAACAGTCTGTGTGGAAAAGCAGCCAGTTGCTTGGAAAGTATGTTGTGTGAAGTACTGGTCTGGGAAAACCAGGAAACATATGAATAGGTAAACTGGCCGCTGTGATATGACTAAAACATTGTTGAAACGGTGTTAAACTCAAATCAATCAATCAATCTCTGTTTGTAACGCTTGGAGGCATTATCCGGCGTCAGACCGGCTGCCTGCCTGAATGTGCATTCGTCCGTCCGCCATGGTTTGCATTTATTGGCCAAAACGTTGTTTCTGTTTGGCAGATTCATTTCGAAGTGGTCACACTGATAACGTGTGATCAGGAGAACGGCAAAATACTAGGTACATAACTCTGGTCTGCTTATTTTAGTAATCTTCATGTTTCCTTATTTAGTTCAGCCATTTTCTCAATTAATTTCCATTGTATCAATTTAAAATACCTTGGTTTGTAGGTAACTTATAACCAACATCTGTGCAGTGCACCATTACGTTGTACTTTGTCCGGAGCGACTGATTGTCTGTTCATCCATCCGTCCGTTTGTCCGTTACGGTTTGCATTAATGGGTCAAAACTGTGTTTCTGTTTGGCAGATCCATTTCAAAGTCGTCACACGTATACATTGGGATGAGTAGAGCGATGCAATATTTCGAACGCAAGCCTGATCTGTTCTTTTAGGTATAAACTCATTTTGTTCATATATTTCTTCGGTCATTGTCTCAATAGATGTTCAATGAATCAATATAATACTTCGTGTATAGGAAAGTAATAAGCTACAGATGTGCAGTGCACAAGAAACATAACTCTAAACTTACATATGCCCCTATACCATTAGCGCTTTCAGCGCTTTGATTCTAAAAGAAACACGAACCAATCAACCGATGGTATAATGGTTACAAGCCTTCGCAACAGTCCTTATCCTCAAGGAGGAAAGCCACTCTTGAAAGTCTTAACCATCAAAGGTAGGAAATGCTCATGATAAGCAATTTTGCCAAAATATTGTCCACCTTATTCATGTAGCTATAGTGTTGCCTATATGCGTTTAAGGTTGTCTACTGCATATTTACTGTATAGGTGAAAGCGTTAAAGGTGCTGACCGCCAGACTATAGATGGTATAGTCGAAGTTTTAAAACTGTTCAAAAGTTGTCTATAAATATCAGAATCGTAATTCTGGATACAATTAGAATAGTAATTTCACTTTCCAGTACACAAATCATCTAAACATTGATCGTGTATGCTTCATTTTTACTGGGTAGGCATACCCAGTAATCCAAATGTTGTACATTTTCATCGACTTTCAATTGACTGTTTTTCAACATTCACTGCCAAAGAAGTTTTGAACTATTTGTTACTTACTTTGTTGTCACTATTAGCAATATTTGCATAAAGTTCAACATTTCAAAATTGTGGTCGCCATCTTGAGTTCAGCACCTTTAAATCATAACATGTATGACTTTACCAAGTACTTTTTATAACGAAGGTGTTGCTCCTTGGTGTTGGGGCGCTGTAGCTCAGTGGAGGTCTACCAATTAAGGGTCATGCGTTGTAAACACGGCTTGGTAATTCATACCTTCGGATGATAGACAACATTCATTGTGATTACCGTCAATCGTTTGTCAGCAATGAACAGTCAATAGAAGAAGGTAGCCAGTTGCTTGGAAATAATGTCATAAGGAGTACATAATGCGAGAAAGCCAAGAAGACACAGTATCTGATCTGACTGAGGAGATATAACTGAAATACCTGATTAATAACTGAAAACAGTGCTATATTCCAATCAATTAATAAATCCTTCATTGGTGACTGTCGTTATTCCAATGTATATGTAAGTATTACCCTTTCCGACAAACAGTGGCTTTCTGTCGCCTCTGCAGCAGACGACTTTTGAAAACGTTGTGGCCAAATTGCTCATTTTGCCACAATCCTTTCAACTCTATTAAAAAATCAAATTTCATTTATAGTGAGTTTTCCTTTTTCTGTCCAGATATTGTCAAAGTCGCCTGCTGCAGATTTGTTTTATGTGGGAAAGTGATAGAGATACACATAATATCTCCATGGCGTCCTTACTGCGCTGATACGACGACGTAAAATGGGCACCCAGAGCGCTTCAAGGTCGCCATAAGCGTGGTATAAGCGTAGTGGAAACGCCAGACATCGTGCTGTGGTCGCCATAATCGCAAACGATGGTCGAGTCACGGCGCTTGTTTTGAGCATGAAAACAAACGCCAAGATTCGGCGATCTGACCTGGAATGTGGTGAGGTCGCGAAGGTCGTGAAGCAAGCGTCGTAACATCTCCATGAACGTAGTACACACACAGTACACGCGTGGCAAAGACGCTGCGAAAATGGTAACATTTGAAACGGCGACTTCATGGCGTCCTCATACTGATCCAAGCGTGTCTGCCACGACCCCATCACGCGTTCGGAACCTTATGGCGTTGTTAGGGCGATGTAAAGTAGATTTCACCATTGTTGCGCGATTGCACCACGTCCTCATGGGGCTCCCAGTCAGCATATGGTGTTTTTATGAGTTACCGCTGCGTTTATGGAGTTCTTAATACGACCAGGGCGTGGTTGCTAAGCTTGCACAACGCTCCTAGATGCTGACCATGCTTTTCATGTGCAACCTGCTACGATTCAAAGTTCAAACATCTGAAATCTCCGAAAATCTTACCAGCTTATATGGTCGCCGTGATCACGTGGTAGAAACGCCGTGAGGTCGCCGTGCAGTCGCGATACACGTATAAGACGCGTGCTAAGAACCCAATGAGCTTGGTTAGGGTTCCGCGGGCTCGCCGGTGATCGCCATTACCAAGTCCATATATCTCAATAGAAACGCCATAAGCGCGGAAAGGTCGTTGCAGGCGCGCCGTGAGAAAGCGTGACTTTTTTCAACTTCGTAAATTTTGGAGACTTTTTCTCGCATTGTGGTCACGTTTGCCGGAAACCTCGTATATTTGCTGGTCGCCATACGATCGCGGATAATCGCCATCCAGTCTGACGGGGCTTTAAATTGGTGTCGTTTGTCAAGACTCATTAACATCGCTTTCTAAAACGATGAGTTTTAATTTATTTTTTGTCCAATATCAAAAGTATTGTTTTCAGATATAATTAAATGTAGTTCGGAAGAATTCATAGTTGAAATATCTGGTAAAAGTCTAACGGTCTATACATAATGAGGAAAACATAATATGGTTTACTCTTTCCAACAAAAGGAAAATATCATATACATAAAAAGAAAGAAAATGCAGTAGACTTTGAAAACATCTAGGTAAATTTATAGAAACTAAATTTAACAAGAGTTGCTGCAAGATGCAGCAATTGGATGTTAGCGCGGGAATCAGCATTTTATGGCTTAAGAAATACTGTTTGATTCGAAAAACACGAAACCCGCTTTTAAATATATGATATAAATATATGATAACAATAGTTCTTTAGTTAAATACGTAAAACGAAAACAAAAATACCTTTTCCCAACGTGTTGACCTCGATCTCCCAAAATTATTGTAAACATTTGTCTGCGCATGCGCGTCCTCCCCCCCCCCCCCTTAATATATTCTTAAAGTCGCAAACTTTAGCACAATAACTTCGCATTTATGAAAATATTCCCATTTTCCTGTTATTAAATGTAACGGAAACGGGGTATAGATATAAATATCACTTCTACAGCCTTGTTGTGGAAGCCGGCTTTAATAGCGACGTTGGTAGAGTGGTTCACCTTTTCGTAAAGTTAAACAACGTTCATCGCGGTTAATGCCTGGATGGGTGACCCGCGATGGCTTAACGCCGGTACACGTTACACTATGGTGTAAGTATATATAGTATATAAATAGACTGGTTCACTAATCTTAATCTTCTAGTGCAAACTCGAACGAGAACCAGTCTAGTGACGAACTGCTACGGTAAAATACGGCGCATGCGCGATCAAGACGATTAACACGGCGTATACGCAAGCCCATTGTTCATTGCACCAGTGGTAGTTCTAAACACAACCAAAAAATATGCACTGGTGCTGATGCACCCGCGCAACAAAGGCATCGCCAATAATAAAAATCCCCTCGCCGGTTTTTTTCATACATATGTATTAAAGTCACTACGACCTTGACCTTTGACAAAGGTCAATGAAACTTTAACTCAAACAAGAGGCGATGTTGGTGAATATGTGTGTAAAGTGTAAAGTCTCATAACACTCGGATAAAAAACAAATTCGCTATAGCGATGACGTCGAATGGCACAGATGTATTATAGTCATTGTGACCCTGAACTTTGACCTAGGTCAAATGAGAACGCATACAAGAAATGATGCTGGTGAACATGTGTAATCAGTTTCATAACAATCGGATAAGAAGTAAAGTTGCTAGAGCGATGACGTCGTGTTTTAGTAGAAATATAATAGTAACTGTGATCTTGACCTTTGACCTAGGTCAGTGAAACGCGAATTCGTACACGAGGTGATGCTGGAAAATATATGTATCAGTGTCATAACAATCGGATTATAAACGAAGCCGCTAGGGCGATGGCGTCGTTTCATAGAGAAGAAGAATAGTCACTGTGACCTTGACCTAGGGTTAGGTTTAGGGTTAAGACATAGGTCTTTGAAACGCGAATTTGTACACGAGGCAATGTTAGCAAATATGTGTGTGAAAATTCACGACAATCAGATAAGAAATGATGTCGCTTGAGCGATGACGTCGTTTGAGACGTTTGTACGGGCGGAGTCCTAAAAAACACTCGATCACCTCGTCCCGAGGGAATAATAGCAGTATGATTATCAGATAGAGTAGAAAACTTTGTGGCGAAAGGAATTACTGCTCATTATGAGCAATTTCTTGTTTTAACACAATATTTTCGAAGTCATGGGGTTAAGCCGTTTCAAAGGAGAGCAGCGTAAACAGATATGAGGTACTCTAGGAAATCAAACATATCTGTTATTATTACACATGTATATGAGGGGTGCTCTAGGATATCAAACGTATCTGTTATTATTACACATGTTTATAAGGGGTGCTCTAGGAAATCAAACATATCTGTTATTATTACACATGTATATGAGGGGTGCTCTAGGATATCAAACATATCTGTTATTATTACACATGTATATGAGGGGTGCTCTAGGAAATCAAACGTATCTGTTATTATTACACATGTATATGAGGGGTGCTCTAGGATATCAAACATATCTGTTATTATTACACATGTATATGAGGGGTGCTCTAGGAAATCAAACATATCTGTTATTATTACACATGTATATGAGGGGTGCTCTAGGAAATCAAACATATCTGTTATTATTACACATGTATATGAGGGGTGCTCTAGGAAATCAAACATATCTGTTATTATTACACATATATATGAGGGGTGCTCTAGGAAATCAAACATATCTGTTATTATTACACATGTATATGAGGGGTGCTCTAGGAAATCAAACATATCTGTTATTATTACACATGTATATGAGGGGTGCTCTAGGATATCAAACATATCTGTTATTATTACACATGTATATGAGGGGTGCTCTAGGAAATCAAACGTATCTGTTATTATTACACATGTATATGAGGGGTGCTCTAGGAAATCAAACATATCTGTTATTATTACACATGTATATGAGGGGTGGTCTATGATATCAAACATATCTGTTATTATTACACATGTATATGAGGGGTGCTCTAGGATATTAAACATATCTGTTATTATTACACATGTATATGAGGGGTGCTCTAGGATATCAAACGTATCTGTTATTATTACACATGTTTATAAGGGGTGCTCTAGGAAATCAAACATATCTGTTATTATAACACATGTATATAAGGGGTGGTCTAGGAAATCAAACATATCTGTTATTATTACACATGTTTATAAGGGGTGCTCTAGGAAATCAAACATATCTGTTATTATTACACATGTTTATAAGGGGTGCTCTAGGATATCAAACCTTTCTGTTATTATTACACATGTATATGAGGGGTGCTTTAGGAAATCAAACATATCTGTTATTATTACACATGTATATAAGGGGTGCTCTAGGAAATCAAACGTATCTGTTATTATTACACATGTATATAAGGGGTGCTCTAGGATATCAAACGTATCTGTTATTATTACACATGTATATAAGGGGTGCTCTAGGAAATCAAACATATCTGTTATTATTACACATGTATATGAGGGGTGCTTTAGGAAATCAAACATATCTGTTATTATTACACATGTATATAAGGGGTGCTCTAGGAAATCAAACATATCTGTTATTATTACACATGTATATAAGGGGTGCTCTAGGATATCAAACATATCTGTTATTATTACACATGTATATAAGGGGTGCTCTAGGATATCAAACATATCTGTTATTATTACACATGTATATGAGGGGTGCTCTAGGAAATCAAACATATCTGTTATTATTACACATGAATATGAGGGGTGCTCTAGGAAATCAAACGTATCTGTTATTATTACACATGTATATAAGGGGTGCTCTAGGAAATCAAACATATCTGTTATTATTACACATGTATATAAGGGGTGCTCTAGGATATCAAACCTTTCTGTTATTATTACACATGTATATGAGGGGTGCTCTAGGAAATCAAACCTTTCTGTAATTATTACACATGTATATAAGGGGTGCTCTAGGATATCAAACCTTTCTGTTATTATTACACATGTATATGAGGGTTGGTCTAGGAAATCAAACGTATCTGTTATTATTACACATGTATATAAGGGGTGCTCTAGGAAATCAAACATATCTGTTATTATTACACATGTTTATAAGGGGTGCTCTAGGAAATCAAACGTATCTGTTATTATTACACATGTTTATAAGGGTGCTCTAGGAAATCAAACATATCTGTTATTATTACACATGTTTATAAGGGGTGCTCTAGGAAATCAAACGTATCTGTTATTATTACACATGTTTATAAGGGGTGCTCTAGGAAATCAAACGTATCTGTTATTATTACACATGTTTATAAGGGGTGCTCTAGGAAATCAAACGTATCTGTTATTATTACACATGTTTATAAGGGGTGCTCTAGGAAATCAAACGTATCTGTTATTATTACACATGTATATAAGGGGTGCTCTAGGAAATCAAACATATCTGTTATTATAACACATGTATATGAGGGGTGCTCTAGGAAATCAAACATATCTGTTATTATTACACATGTTTATAAGGGGTGCTCTAGGAAATCAAACATATCTGTTATTATTACACATGTTTATAAGGGGTGCTCTAGGAAATCAAACGTATCTGTTATTATTACACATGTATATAAGGGGTGCTCTAGGAAATCAAACATATCTGTTATTATTACACATGTATATGAGGGGTGCTCTAGGAAATCAAACATATCTGTTATTAGTACACATGTTTATAAGGGGTGCTCTAGGAAATCAAACGTATCTGTTATTATTACACATGTTTATAAGGGGTGCTCTAGGAAATCAAACATATCTGTTATTATAACACATGTATATAAGGGGTGCTCTAGGAAATCAAACATATCTGTTATTATTACACATATATATGAGGGGTGCTCTAGGAAATCAAACGTATCTGTTATTATTACACATGTTTATAAGGGGTGCTCTAGGAAATCAAACATATCTGTTATTATTACACATGTATATGAGGGGTGCTCTAGGAAATCAAACATATCTGTTATTATTACACATGTTTATAAGGGGTGCTCTAGGAAATCAAACATATCTGTTATTATTACACATGTATATAAGGGGTGCTCTAGGAAATCAAACATATCTGTTATTATTACACATGTATATGAGGGGTGCTCTAGGAAATCAAACATATCTGTTATTATTACACATGTTTATAAGGGGTGCTCTAGGAAATCAAACGTATCTGTTATTATTACACATGTTTATAAGGGGTGCTCTAGGAAATCAAACATATCTGTTATTATAACACATGTATATAAGGGGTGCTCTAGGAAATCAAACATATCTGTTATTATTACACACATATATGAGGGGTGCTCTAGGAAATCAAACGTATCTGTTATTATTACACATGTTTATAAGGGGTGCTCTAGGAAATCAAACATATCTGTTATTATTACACATGTATATGAGGGGTGCTCTAGGAAATCAAACATATCTGTTATTATTACATATGTTTATAAGGGGTGCTCTAGGAAATCAAACATATCTGTTATTATTACACATGTATATGAGGGGTGCTCTAGGAAATCAAACATATCTGTTATTATTACACATGTATATGAGGGGTGCTCTAGGAAATCAAACATATCTGTTATTATTACACATGTATATAAGGGGTGCTCTAGGATATCAAACCTTTCTGTTATTATTACACATGTATATGAGGGGTGCTCTAGGAAATCAAACCTTTCTGTAATTATTACACATGTATATAAGGGGTGCTCTAGGATATCAAACCTTTCTGTTATTATTACACATGTATATGAGGGTTGGTCTAGGAAATCAAACGTATCTGTTATTATTACACATGTATATAAGGGGTGCTCTAGGAAATCAAACATATCTGTTATTATTACACATGTTTATAAGGGGTGCTCTAGGAAATCAAACGTATCTGTTATTATTACACATGTTTATAAGGGTGCTCTAGGAAATCAAACATATCTGTTATTATTACACATGTTTATAAGGGGTGCTCTAGGAAATCAAACGTATCTGTTATTATTACACATGTTTATAAGGGGTGCTCTAGGAAATCAAACGTATCTGTTATTATTACACATGTTTATAAGGGGTGCTCTAGGAAATCAAACATATCTGTTATTATTACACATGTTTATAAGGGGTGCTCTAGGAAATCAAACGTATCTGTTATTATTACACATGTATATAAGGGGTGCTCTAGGAAATCAAACATATCTGTTATTATAACACATGTATATGAGGGGTGCTCTAGGAAATCAAACATATCTGTTATTATTACACATGTTTATAAGGGGTGCTCTAGGAAATCAAACATATCTGTTATTATTACACATGTTTATAAGGGGTGCTCTAGGAAATCAAACGTATCTGTTATTATTACACATGTATATAAGGGGTGCTCTAGGAAATCAAACATATCTGTTATTATTACACATGTATATGAGGGGTGCTCTAGGAAATCAAACATATCTGTTATTATTACACATGTTTATAAGGGGTGCTCTAGGAAATCAAACGTATCTGTTATTATTACACATGTTTATAAGGGGTGCTCTAGGAAATCAAACATATCTGTTATTATAACACATGTATATAAGGGGTGCTCTAGGAAATCAAACATATCTGTTATTATTACACACATATATGAGGGGTGCTCTAGGAAATCAAACGTATCTGTTATTATTACACATGTTTATAAGGGGTGCTCTAGGAAATCAAACATATCTGTTATTATTACACATGTATATGAGGGGTGCTCTAGGAAATCAAACATATCTGTTATTATTACACATGTTTATAAGGGGTGCTCTAGGAAATCAAACATATCTGTTATTATTACACATGTATATGAGGGGTGCTCTAGGAAATCAAACATATCTGTTATTATTACACATGTATATGAGGGGTGCTCTAGGAAATCAAACATATCTGTTATTATTACACATGTTTATAAGGGGTGCTCTAGGAAATCAAACATATCTGTTATTATTACACATGTTTATAAGGGGTGCTCTAGGAAATCAAACATATCTGTTATTATTACACATGTATATGAGGGGTGCTCTAGGAAATCAAACATATCTGTTATTATAACACATGTTTATAAGGGGTGCTCTAGGAAATCAAACATATCTGTTATTATTACACATGTATATGAGGGGTGCTCTAGGAAATCAAACATATCTGTTATTATTACACATGTATATGAGGGGTGCTCTAGGAAATCAAACGTATCTGTTATTATTACACATGTATATGAGGGGTGCTCTAGGAAATCAAACGTATCTGTTATTATTACACATGTATATGAGGGGTGCTCTAGGAAATCAAACGTATCTGTTATTATTACACATGTATATGAGGGGTGCTCTAGGAAATCAAACATATCTGTTATTATTACACATGTATATGAGGGGTGCTCTAGGAAATCAAACGTATCTGTTATTATTACACATGTATATGAGGGGTGCTCTAGGAAATCAAACGTATCTGTTATTATTACACATGTATATGAGGGGTGCTCTAGGAAATCAAACATATCTGTTATTATTACACATGTATATGAGGGGTGCTCTAGGAAATCAAAGATATCTGTTATTATTACACATATATATGAGGGGTGCTCTAGGAAATCAAACATATCTGTTATTATTACACATGGATATGAGGGGTGCTCTAGGAAATCAAACGTATCTGTTATTATTACACATGTATATGAGGGGTGCTCTAGGAAATCAAACGTATCTGTTATTATTACACATGTATATGAGGGGTGCTCTAGGAAATCAAACGTATCTGTTATTATTACACATGTATATGAGGGGTGCTCTAGGAAATCAAATGTATCTGTTATTATTACACATGTATATGAGGGGTGCTCTAGGAAATCAAACGTATCTGTTATTATTACACATGTATATGAGGGGTGCTCTAGGAAATCAAACATATCTGTTATTATTACACATGTATATGAGGGGTGCTCTAGGAAATCAAACATATCTGTTATTATCACACATGTATATGAGGGGTGCTCTAGGAAATCAAACGTATCTGTTATTATTACACATGTATATGAGGGTTGCTCCAGGATATCAAACCTTTCTGTAATTATTACACATGTATATGCGGGGTGCTCCAAGATATCAAACCTTTCTGTAATTATTACACATGTATATGAGAGGGGTGCTCTAGGATATCAAACCTTTCTGTAATTATTACACATGTATATGAGGGTTGGTCTAGGAAATCAAACCTTTCTGTAATTATTACACATCTATATGAGGGGTGCTTCAGGAAATCAAACCTTTCTGTAATTATTACACATCTATATGAGGGGTGCTTCAGGAAATCAAACCTTTCTGTAATTATTACACATGTATATGAGAGGGGTGCTCTAGGATATCAAACCTTTCTGTAATTATTACACATGTATATGAGGGTTGGTCTAGGAAATCAAACCTTTCTGTAATTATTACACATCTATATGAGGGGTGCTTCAGGAAATCAAACCTTTCTGTAATTATTACACATGTATATGTGGGGTGCTTCAGTAAATCAAACCTTTCTGTAATTATTACACATCCATATGAGGGTTGCTCCAGGATATCAAACCTTTCTGTAATTATTACACATGTATATGAGGGTTGCTCCAGGATATCAAACCTTTCTGTAATTATTACACATGTATATGAGGGTTGCTCCAGGATATCAAACCTTTCTGTAATTATTACACATGTATATGAGGGGTGCTTCAGGAAATCAAACCTTTCTGTAATTATTACACATCCATATGAGGGTTGCTCCAGGATATCAAACCTTTCTGTAATTATTACACATCTATATGAGGGTTGCTCTAGGAAATCAAACCTTTCTGTAATTATTACACATCTATATGAGGGGTGCTTCAGGAAATCAAACCTTTCTGTAATTGTTACACATGTATATGACGGTTGCTCCAGGATATCAAACCTTTCTGTAATTATTACACATGTATATGAGAGGTGCTTCAGGAAATCAAACCTTTCTGTAATTATTACACATGTATATGAGAGGTGCTTCAGGAAATCAAACCTTTCTGTAATTATTACACATGTATATGAAAGGTGCTCTAGGATATCAAACCTTTCTGTAATTATTACAAATGTATATGAGAGGGGTGCTCCAGGATATTAAACCTTTCTGTAATTATTACACATGTATATGAGGGGTGCTCTAGGATATCAAACCTTTCTGTAATTATTACACATGTATATGAGGGTTGCTCCAGGATATCAAACCTTTATGTAATTATTACACATCCATATGAGGGTTGCTCCAGGATATCAAACCTTTCTGTAATTATTACACATGTATATGAGGGTTGCTCTAGGATATCAAACCTTTCTGTAATTATTACACATGTATATGAGGGTTGCTCCAGGATATCAAACCTTTCTGTAATTATTACACATGTATATAAGGGGTGCTCTAGGATATCAAACTTTTCTGTAATTATTACACATGTATATAAGGGGTGCTCTAGGATATCAAACCTTTCTGTAATTATTACACATGTATATGAGGGTTGCTCCAGGATATCAAACCTTTCTGTAATTATTACACATGTATATGAGGGTTGCTTCAGGATATCAAACCTTTCTGTAATTATTACACATGTATATGAGAGGTGCTCCAGGATATCAAACCTTTCTGTAATTATTACACATGTATATGAGGGGTGCTTCAGGAAATCAAACCTTTCTGTAATTATTACACATGTATATTAGGGGTGCTCCAGGATATCAAACCTTTCTGTAATTATTACACATCTATATGAGGGGTGCTCTAGGATATCAAACCTTTCTGTAATTATTACACATGTATATGAGGGGTGCTCCAGGATATCAAACCTTTCTGTAATTATTACACATGTATATGAGGGGTGCTCCAGGAAATCAAACCTTTCTGTAATTATTACACATGTATATGAGGCGTGCTCCAAGATATCAAACCTTTCTGTAATTATTACACATGTATATGAGGGGTGCTCTAGGATATCAAACCTTTCTGTAATTATTACACATCTATATGAGGGGTGCTCCAAGAAATCAAACCTTTCTGTAATTATTACACATGTATATGAGGGTTGCTCCAGGATATCAAACCTTTCTGTTATTATTACACATGTATATGAAGGGTGCTTCAGGAAATCAAACCTTTCTGTAATTATTACACATCCATATGAGGGGTGCTTTAGGATATCAAACCTTTCTGTAATTATTACACATGTATATGAGAGGGGTGCTCCAGGATATCAAACCTTTCTGTAATTATTACACATGTATATGAGGGTTGCTCCAGGAGATCAAACCTTTCTGTAATTATTACACATGTATATGAGGGGTGCTCCAGGATATAAAACCTTTCTGTAATTATTACACATGTATATGAGGGTTGCTCCAGGATATCAAACCTTTCTGTAAGTATTGCACATGTATATAAGGGGTGCTCTAGGATATCGAACCTTTCTGTAATTATTACACATGTATATGAGGGTTGCTTCAGGATATCAAACCTTTCTGTAATTATTACACATGTATATAAGAGTTGCTCCAGGATATCAAACCTTTCTGTAATTATTACACATCCATATGAGGGGTGCTTCAGGATATCAAACCTTTCTGTAATTATTACACATGTATATGAGGGTTGCTTCAGGATATCAAACCTTTCTGTAATTATTACACATGTATATGAGAGGGGTGCTCCAGGATATTAAACCTTTCTGTAATTATTACACATGTATATGAGGGTTGCTCCAGGATATTAAACCTTTCTGTTATTATTACACATGTATATGAGAGGTGCTCCAGGATATCAAACCTTTCTGTAATTATTACTCATGTATATGAGGGTTGCTTCAGGAAATCAAACCTTTCTGTAATTATTACACATGTATATGAGGGTTGCTCCAGGATATTAAACCTTTCTGTTATTATTACACATGTATATGAGGGGTGCTCTAGGATATCAAACCTTTCTGTAAGTATTACACATGTATATGAGGGGTGCTCTAGGATATCAAACCTTTCTGTAATTATTACACATGTATATGAGGGTTGCTCCAGGATATCAAACCTTTATGTAATTATTACACATCCATATGAGGGTTGCTCCAGGATATCAAACCTTTCTGTAATTATTACACATGTATATGAGGGTTGCTCTAGGATATCAAACCTTTCTGTAATTATTACACATGTATATGAGGGTTGCTCCAGGATATCAAACCTTTCTGTAATTATTACACATGTATATGAGGGGTGCTTCAGGAAATCAAACCTTTCTGTAATTATTACACATCCATATGAGGGGTGCTTTAGGATATCAAACCTTTCTGTAATTATTACACATGTATATGAGAGGGGTGCTCCAGGATATCAAACCTTTCTGTAATTATTACACATGTATATGAGGGTTGCTCCAGGAAATCAAACCTTTCTGTAATTATTACACATGTATATGAGGGGTGCTCCAGGATATAAAACCTTTCTGTAATTATTACACATGTATATGAGGGTTGCTCCAGGATATCAAACCTTTCTGTAAGTATTGCACATGTATATAAGGGGTGCTCTAGGATATCGAACCTTTCTGTAATTATTACACATGTATATGAGGGTTGCTTCAGGATATCAAACCTTTCTGTAATTATTACACATGTATATAAGAGTTGCTCCAGGATATCAAACCTTTCTGTAATTATTACACATCCATATGAGGGGTGCTTCAGGATATCAAACCTTTCTGTAATTATTACACATATATATGAGGGTTGCTTCAGGATATCAAACCTTTCTGTAATTATTACACATGTATATGAGAGGGGTGCTCCAGGATATTAAACCTTTCTGTAATTATTACACATGTATATGAGGGTTGCTCCAGGATATTAAACCTTTCTGTTATTATTACACATGTATATGAGAGGTGCTCCAGGATATCAAACCTTTCTGTAATTATTACTCATGTATATGAGGGTTGCTTCAGGAAATCAAACCTTTCTGTAATTATTACACATGTATATGAGGGTTGCTCCAGGATATTAAACCTTTCTGTTATTATTACACATGTATATGAGGGGTGCTCTAGGATATCAAACCTTTCTGTAAGTATTACACATGTATATGAGGGGTGCTCTAGGATATCAAACCTTTCTGTAATTATTACACATGTATATGAGGGTTGCTCCAGGATATCAAACCTTTATGTAATTATTACACATCCATATGAGGGTTGCTCCAGGATATCAAACCTTTCTGTAATTATTACACATGTATATGAGGGTTGCTCTAGGATATCAAACCTTTCTGTAATTATTACACATGTATATGAGGGTTGCTCCAGGATATCAAACCTTTCTGTAATTATTACACATGTATATAAGGGGTGCTCTAGGATATCAAACTTTTCTGTAATTATTACACATGTATATAAGGGGTGCTCTAGGATATCAAACCTTTCTGTAATTATTACACATGTATATGAGGGTTGCTCCAGGATATCAAACCTTTCTGTAATTATTACACATGTATATGAGGGTTGCTTCAGGATATCAAACCTTTCTGTAATTATTACACATGTATATGAGAGGTGCTCCAGGATATCAAACCTTTCTGTAATTATTACACATGTATATGAGGGGTGCTTCAGGAAATCAAACCTTTCTGTAATTATTACACATGTATATTAGGGGTGCTCCAGGATATCAAACCTTTCTGTAATTATTACACATCTATATGAGGGGTGCTCTAGGATATCAAACCTTTCTGTAATTATTACACATGTATATGAGGGGTGCTCCAGGATATCAAACCTTTCTGTAATTATTACGCATGTATATGAGGGGTGCTCCAGGAAATCAAACCTTTCTGTAATTATTACACATGTATATGAGGCGTGCTCCAAGATATCAAACCTTTCTGTAATTATTACACATGTATATGAGGGGTGCTCTAGGATATCAAACCTTTCTGTAATTATTACACATCTATATGAGGGGTGCTCCAAGAAATCAAACCTTTCTGTAATTATTACACATGTATATGAGGGTTGCTCCAGGATATCAAACCTTTCTGTAATTATTACACATGTATATGAGGGGTGCTTCAGGAAATCAAACCTTTCTGTAATTATTACACATCCATATGAGGGGTGCTTTAAGATATCAAACCTTTCTGTAATTATTACACATGTATATGAGAGGGGTGCTCCAGGATATCAAACCTTTCTGTAATTATTACACATGTATATGAGGGTTGCTCCAGGAAATCAAACCTTTCTGTAATTATTACACATGTATATGAGGGGTGCTCCAGGATATAAAACCTTTCTGTAATTATTACACATGTATATGAGGGTTGCTCCAGGATATCAAACCTTTCTGTAAGTATTGCACATGTATATAAGGGGTGCTCTAGGATATCGAACCTTTCTGTAATTATTACACATGTATATGAGGGTTGCTTCAGGATATCAAACCTTTCTGTAATTATTACACATGTATATAAGAGTTGCTCCAGGATATCAAACCTTTCTGTAATTATTACACATCCATATGAGGGGTGCTTCAGGATATCAAACCTTTCTGTAATTATTACACATGTATATGAGGGTTGCTTCAGGATATCAAACCTTTCTGTAATTATTACACATGTATATGAGAGGGGTGCTCCAGGATATTAAACCTTTCTGTAATTATTACACATGTATATGAGGGTTGCTCCAGGATATTAAACCTTTCTGTTATTATTACACATGTATATGAGAGGTGCTCCAGGATATCAAACCTTTCTGTAATTATTACTCATGTATATGAGGGTTGCTCCAGGATATTAAACCTTTCTGTTATTATTACACATGTATATGAGAGGTGCTCCAGGATATCAAACCTTTCTGTAATTATTACACATGTATATGAGGGGTGCTCTAGGAAATCAAACATATCTGTTATTATTACACATGTTTATAAGGGGTGCTCTAGGAAATCAAACATATCTGTTATTATTACACATGTATATGAGGGGTGCTCTAGGAAATCAAACATATCTGTTATTATTACACATGTATATGAGGGGTGCTCTAGGAAATCAAACATATCTGTTATTATTACACATGTTTATAAGGGGTGCTCTAGGAAATCAAACATATCTGTTATTATTACACATGTTTATAAGGGGTGCTCTAGGAAATCAAACATATCTGTTATTATTACACATGTATATGAGGGGTGCTCTAGGAAATCAAACATATCTGTTATTATAACACATGTTTATAAGGGGTGCTCTAGGAAATCAAACATATCTGTTATTATTACACATGTATATGAGGGGTGCTCTAGGAAATCAAACATATCTGTTATTATTACACATGTATATGAGGGGTGCTCTAGGAAATCAAACGTATCTGTTATTATTACACATGTATATGAGGGGTGCTCTAGGAAATCAAACGTATCTGTTATTATTACACATGTATATGAGGGGTGCTCTAGGAAATCAAACGTATCTGTTATTATTACACATGTATATGAGGGGTGCTCTAGGAAATCAAACATATCTGTTATTATTACACATGTATATGAGGGGTGCTCTAGGAAATCAAACGTATCTGTTATTATTACACATGTATATGAGGGGTGCTCTAGGAAATCAAACGTATCTGTTATTATTACACATGTATATGAGGGGTGCTCTAGGAAATCAAACATATCTGTTATTATTACACATGTATATGAGGGGTGCTCTAGGAAATCAAACATATCTGTTATTATTACACATATATATGAGGGGTGCTCTAGGAAATCAAACATATCTGTTATTATTACACATGGATATGAGGGGTGCTCTAGGAAATCAAACGTATCTGTTATTATTACACATGTATATGAGGGGTGCTCTAGGAAATCAAACGTATCTGTTATTATTACACATGTATATGAGGGGTGCTCTAGGAAATCAAACGTATCTGTTATTATTACACATGTATATGAGGGGTGCTCTAGGAAATCAAACGTATCTGTTATTATTACACATGTATATGAGGGGTGCTCTAGGAAATCAAACGTATCTGTTATTATTACACATGTATATGAGGGGTGCTCTAGGAAATCAAACATATCTGTTATTATTACACATGTATATGAGGGGTGCTCTAGGAAATCAAACATATCTGTTATTATCACACATGTATATGAGGGGTGCTCTAGGAAATCAAACGTATCTGTTATTATTACACATGTATATGAGGGTTGCTCCAGGATATCAAACCTTTCTGTAATTATTACACATGTATATGCGGGGTGCTCCAAGATATCAAACCTTTCTGTAATTATTACACATGTATATGAGAGGGGTGCTCTAGGATATCAAACCTTTCTGTAATTATTACACATGTATATGAGGGTTGGTCTAGGAAATCAAACCTTTCTGTAATTATTACACATCTATATGAGGGGTGCTTCAGGAAATCAAACCTTTCTGTAATTATTACACATCTATATGAGGGGTGCTTCAGGAAATCAAACCTTTCTGTAATTATTACACATGTATATGAGAGGGGTGCTCTAGGATATCAAACCTTTCTGTAATTATTACACATGTATATGAGGGTTGGTCTAGGAAATCAAACCTTTCTGTAATTATTACACATCTATATGAGGGGTGCTTCAGGAAATCAAACCTTTCTGTAATTATTACACATGTATATGTGGGGTGCTTCAGGAAATCAAACCTTTCTGTAATTATTACACATCCATATGAGGGTTGCTCCAGGATATCAAACCTTTCTGTAATTATTACACATGTATATGAGGGTTGCTCCAGGATATCAAACCTTTCTGTAATTATTACACATGTATATGAGGGTTGCTCCAGGATATCAAACCTTTCTGTAATTATTACACATGTATATGAGGGGTGCTTCAGGAAATCAAACCTTTCTGTAATTATTACACATCCATATGAGGGTTGCTCCAGGATATCAAACCTTTCTGTAATTATTACACATCTATATGAGGGTTGCTCTAGGAAATCAAACCTTTCTGTAATTATTACACATCTATATGAGGGGTGCTTCAGGAAATCAAACCTTTCTGTAATTGTTACACATGTATATGACGGTTGCTCCAGGATATCAAACCTTTCTGTAATTATTACACATGTATATGAGAGGTGCTTCAGGAAATCAAACCTTTCTGTAATTATTACACATGTATATGAGAGGTGCTTCAGGAAATCAAACCTTTCTGTAATTATTACACATGTATATGAGAGGTGCTCTAGGATATCAAACCTTTCTGTAATTATTACAAATGTATATGAGAGGGGTGCTCCAGGATATTAAACCTTTCTGTAATTATTACACATGTATATGAGGGGTGCTCTAGGATATCAAACCTTTCTGTAATTATTACACATGTATATGAGGGTTGCTCCAGGATATCAAACCTTTATGTAATTATTACACATCCATATGAGGGTTGCTCCAGGATATCAAACCTTTCTGTAATTATTACACATGTATATGAGGGTTGCTCTAGGATATCAAACCTTTCTGTAATTATTACACATGTATATGAGGGTTGCTCCAGGATATCAAACCTTTCTGTAATTATTACACATGTATATAAGGGGTGCTCTAGGATATCAAACTTTTCTGTAATTATTACACATGTATATAAGGGGTGCTCTAGGATATCAAACCTTTCTGTAATTATTACACATGTATATGAGGGTTGCTCCAGGATATCAAACCTTTCTGTAATTATTACACATGTATATGAGGGTTGCTTCAGGATATCAAACCTTTCTGTAATTATTACACATGTATATGAGAGGTGCTCCAGGATATCAAACCTTTCTGTAATTATTACACATGTATATGAGGGGTGCTTCAGGAAATCAAACCTTTCTGTAATTATTACACATGTATATTAGGGGTGCTCCAGGATATCAAACCTTTCTGTAATTATTACACATCTATATGAGGGGTGCTCTAGGATATCAAACCTTTCTGTAATTATTACACATGTATATGAGGGGTGCTCCAGGATATCAAACCTTTCTGTAATTATTACACATGTATATGAGGGGTGCTCCAGGAAATCAAACCTTTCTGTAATTATTACACATGTATATGAGGCGTGCTCCAAGATATCAAACCTTTCTGTAATTATTACACATGTATATGAGGGGTGCTCTAGGATATCAAACCTTTCTGTAATTATTACACATCTATATGAGGGGTGCTCCAAGAAATCAAACCTTTCTGTAATTATTACACATGTATATGAGGGTTGCTCCAGGATATCAAACCTTTCTGTAATTATTACACATGTATATGAGGGGTGCTTCAGGAAATCAAACCTTTCTGTAATTATTACACATCCATATGAGGGGTGCTTTAGGATATCAAACCTTTCTGTAATTATTACACATGTATATGAGAGGGGTGCTCCAGGATATCAAACCTTTCTGTAATTATTACACATGTATATGAGGGTTGCTCCAGGAGATCAAACCTTTCTGTAATTATTACACATGTATATGAGGGGTGCTCCAGGATATAAAACCTTTCTGTAATTATTACACATGTATATGAGGGTTGCTCCAGGATATCAAACCTTTCTGTAAGTATTGCACATGTATATAAGGGGTGCTCTAGGATATCGAACCTTTCTGTAATTATTACACATGTATATGAGGGTTGCTTCAGGATATCAAACCTTTCTGTAATTATTACACATGTATATAAGAGTTGCTCCAGGATATCAAACCTTTCTGTAATTATTACACATCCATATGAGGGGTGCTTCAGGATATCAAACCTTTCTGTAATTATTACACATGTATATGAGGGTTGCTTCAGGATATCAAACCTTTCTGTAATTATTACACATGTATATGAGAGGGGTGCTCCAGGATATTAAACCTTTCTGTAATTATTACACATGTATATGAGGGTTGCTCCAGGATATTAAACCTTTCTGTTATTATTACACATGTATATGAGAGGTGCTCCAGGATATCAAACCTTTCTGTAATTATTACTCATGTATATGAGGGTTGCTTCAGGAAATCAAACCTTTCTGTAATTATTACACATGTATATGAGGGTTGCTCCAGGATATTAAACCTTTCTGTTATTATTACACATGTATATGAGGGGTGCTCTAGGATATCAAACCTTTCTGTAAGTATTACACATGTATATGAGGGGTGCTCTAGGATATCAAACCTTTCTGTAATTATTACACATGTATATGAGGGTTGCTCCAGGATATCAAACCTTTATGTAATTATTACACATCCATATGAGGGTTGCTCCAGGATATCAAACCTTTCTGTAATTATTACACATGTATATGAGGGTTGCTCTAGGATATCAAACCTTTCTGTAATTATTACACATGTATATGAGGGTTGCTCCAGGATATCAAACCTTTCTGTAATTATTACACATGTATATGAGGGGTGCTTCAGGAAATCAAACCTTTCTGTAATTATTACACATCCATATGAGGGGTGCTTTAGGATATCAAACCTTTCTGTAATTATTACACATGTATATGAGAGGGGTGCTCCAGGATATCAAACCTTTCTGTAATTATTACACATGTATATGAGGGTTGCTCCAGGAAATCAAACCTTTCTGTAATTATTACACATGTATATGAGGGGTGCTCCAGGATATAAAACCTTTCTGTAATTATTACACATGTATATGAGGGTTGCTCCAGGATATCAAACCTTTCTGTAAGTATTGCACATGTATATAAGGGGTGCTCTAGGATATCGAACCTTTCTGTAATTATTACACATGTATATGAGGGTTGCTTCAGGATATCAAACCTTTCTGTAATTATTACACATGTATATAAGAGTTGCTCCAGGATATCAAACCTTTCTGTAATTATTACACATCCATATGAGGGGTGCTTCAGGATATCAAACCTTTCTGTAATTATTACACATATATATGAGGGTTGCTTCAGGATATCAAACCTTTCTGTAATTATTACACATGTATATGAGAGGGGTGCTCCAGGATATTAAACCTTTCTGTAATTATTACACATGTATATGAGGGTTGCTCCAGGATATTAAACCTTTCTGTTATTATTACACATGTATATGAGAGGTGCTCCAGGATATCAAACCTTTCTGTAATTATTACTCATGTATATGAGGGTTGCTTCAGGAAATCAAACCTTTCTGTAATTATTACACATGTATATGAGGGTTGCTCCAGGATATTAAACCTTTCTGTTATTATTACACATGTATATGAGGGGTGCTCTAGGATATCAAACCTTTCTGTAATTATTACACATGTATATGAGGGTTGCTCCAGGATATCAAACCTTTATGTAATTATTACACATCCATATGAGGGTTGCTCCAGGATATCAAACCTTTCTGTAATTATTACACATGTATATGAGGGTTGCTCTAGGATATCAAACCTTTCTGTAATTATTACACATGTATATGAGGGTTGCTCCAGGATATCAAACCTTTCTGTAATTATTACACATGTATATAAGGGGTGCTCTAGGATATCAAACTTTTCTGTAATTATTACACATGTATATAAGGGGTGCTCTAGGATATCAAACCTTTCTGTAATTATTACACATGTATATGAGGGTTGCTCCAGGATATCAAACCTTTCTGTAATTATTACACATGTATATGAGGGTTGCTTCAGGATATCAAACCTTTCTGTAATTATTACACATGTATATGAGAGGTGCTCCAGGATATCAAACCTTTCTGTAATTATTACACATGTATATGAGGGGTGCTTCAGGAAATCAAACCTTTCTGTAATTATTACACATGTATATTAGGGGTGCTCCAGGATATCAAACCTTTCTGTAATTATTACACATCTATATGAGGGGTGCTCTAGGATATCAAACCTTTCTGTAATTATTACACATGTATATGAGGGGTGCTCCAGGATATCAAACCTTTCTGTAATTATTACGCATGTTACACAGTGCTTTCATTAAGCGGACGTGGACGTAATATACGTCCAAAAAATTCCCCAAAACGTCCGAAAATTGAGCACTGGACGTTTATTATACGTCCAGAAATTCCCAAAAACGTCCGTAAATTTACACATGGACGTTTTCAGAATAACCCTAAATAAAGTATAAAGGGTGAAAGTGCAGAGGTGAATGTGTAAAAAAATCGATAATTGTCACACGCACGATTACACGGTTACCCGAGTTCTTATCGTGTGTACCAGATATCACCTTGACGACCTCTCTGTTTGTAGGGAATGTAACGAAAGGTAGTTTAACTTGATTACGCTAATTGGGTTAAAAGTTTGCTTAATCCCACGACGGTCTTTCCTTCAAATTAATTAATTAGGTCGGACGTTTTCTTTATCTTTTAAAAATATTTGAAGACGAGAAACTTCGGTAACTATAAAATTCGGACGTTTTCTTTATCTGTTAAAAATATTTGTTGATGATTAATACCGATTATCACTTCGGAAACTATAAATTGAAGTTATTTTTTATTCTGTACGCATAACTACTTGGAAAATATGCAGCCTTGTTCCAAATGGATTTCTCCCCGAATAATGAATTTGATTGGTCAGAATTGAAATAATAAATACGTCATCAATCTATTCTGAAGAGGTACTTTCCGAGATTCCAAAATGGCGGATGTCAATTAATTTTTTTGCCGAGATTTTTCGAAATTTCGACTCTGAAACAGAATTTGAGAGAATTGAACGTGCTGATTTGAAAGATATTAGTAAGACGACGTTATGCTTCTCTGCCATATCTTGATAATAACATTTCCCGCGAATAACAGCTGAATTATTCGCGAGAAATTAGCGAACCACTCATCCCCCTATTCGGTCAGGACTTTTTGTTGACATTGCCAGCAAAGCTTTACCGGTTGTCATCATTATTAAAATCAAATAAATAAACACTTAATTTTGTTTAAATAGATGTTTATAACGACTCTTTGCTTTGTCATAGTTATTAAAATCAAATAAATAAACATTCATTTTTGCTTAAATAGATGTCTAACCAAAACGTCCCAGTTATGACACACATATCAATGACATAAGAAATATCATTTCTCCTGTAAGTCCCCCAACTTCTCCCTAAATCAATGTTTGCCCACGAAAACGTGTTAAATTAATCAAATAAAATTTATTTTATCTAAAAAAAGTAAATAAATAAATAAACATCTTGTTAACGACAAATACAAAACTTCCAAAATTCTGACAAAAATTCCTAAAATTTGGACCAGGAATTTCAAAATTCCTGGAATTGGCCCTTAATGAAAGCACTGCGCATGTATATGAGGGGTGCTCCAGGAAATCAAACCTTTCTGTAATTATTACACATGTATATGAGGCGTGCTCCAAGATATCAAACCTTTCTGTAATTATTACACATGTATATGAGGGGTGCTCTAGGATATCAAACCTTTCTGTAATTATTACACATCTATATGAGGGGTGCTCCAAGAAATCAAACCTTTCTGTAATTATTACACATGTATATGAGGGTTGCTCCAGGATATCAAACCTTTCTGTAATTATTACACATGTATATGAGGGGTGCTTCAGGAAATCAAACCTTTCTGTAATTATTACACATCCATATGAGGGGTGCTTTAAGATATCAAACCTTTCTGTAATTATTACACATGTATATGAGAGGGGTGCTCCAGGATATCAAACCTTTCTGTAATTATTACACATGTATATGAGGGTTGCTCCAGGAAATCAAACCTTTCTGTAATTATTACACATGTATATGAGGGGTGCTCCAGGATATAAAACCTTTCTGTAATTATTACACATGTATATGAGGGTTGCTCCAGGATATCAAACCTTTCTGTAAGTATTGCACATGTATATAAGGGGTGCTCTAGGATATCGAACCTTTCTGTAATTATTACACATGTATATGAGGGTTGCTTCAGGATATCAAACCTTTCTGTAATTATTACACATGTATATAAGAGTTGCTCCAGGATATCAAACCTTTCTGTAATTATTACACATCCATATGAGGGGTGCTTCAGGATATCAAACCTTTCTGTAATTATTACACATGTATATGAGGGTTGCTTCAGGATATCAAACCTTTCTGTAATTATTACACATGTATATGAGAGGGGTGCTCCAGGATATTAAACCTTTCTGTAATTATTACACATGTATATGAGGGTTGCTCCAGGATATTAAACCTTTCTGTTATTATTACACATGTATATGAGAGGTGCTCCAGGATATCAAACCTTTCTGTAATTATTACTCATGTATATGAGGGTTGCTCCAGCATATTAAACCTTTCTGTTATTATTACACATATATATGAGAGGTGCTCCAGGATATCAAACCTTTCTGTAATTATTACACATGTATATGAGGGTTGCTCCAGGATATCAAACCTTTCTGTTATTATTACACATGTATATGAGGGGTGCTCCAGGATATCAAACCTTTCTGTAATTATTACACATGTATATGAGGGTTGCTCCAGGATATCAAACATATCTGTTATTATTACACATGTATATGAGGGGTGCTCCAGGAAATCAAACGTATCCGTTATTATTACACATGTATATGAGGGTTGCTCCAGGATATCAAACATATCTGTTATTATTACACATGTATATGAGGGTTGCTCCAGGATATCAAACATATCTGTTATTATTACACATGTATATGAGGGGTGCTCTAGGAAATCAAACGTATCTGTTATTATTACACATGTATATGAGGGTTGCTCCAGGATATCAAACATATCTGTTATTATTACACATGTATATGAGGGTTGCTCCAGGATATCAAACCTTTCTGTAATTATTACTCATGTATATGAGGGTTGCTCCAGGATATCAAACCTTTCTGTAATTATTACTCATGTATATGAGGGTTGCTCCAGGATATCAAACCTTTCTGTAATTATTACACATCTATATGAGGGTTGCTTCAGGAAATCAAACCTTTCTGTAATTATTACACATCTATATGAGGGTTGCTTCAGGAAATCAAACCTTTCTGTAATTATTACACATCTATATGAGGGTTGCTTCAGGAAATCAAACCTTTCTGTAATTATTACACATCCATATGAGGGGTGCTCCAAGATATCAAACCTTTCTGTAATTATTACTCATGTATATGAGGGTTGCTTCAGGAAATCAAACCTTTCTGTAATTATTACACATGTATATGCGGGGTGCTCCAAGATATCAAACCTTTCTGTAATTATTACACATGTATATGAGGGGTGCTCTAGGATATCAAACCTTTCTGTAATTATTACACATGTATATGAGGGGTGCTCCAAGATATCAAACCTTTCTGTAATTATTACACATGTATACGAGGGGTGCTCTAGGATATCAAACCTTTCTGTAATTATTACACATGTATATGAGGGGTGCTCTAGGATATCAAACCTTTCTGTAATTATTACACATGTTTATGAGGGGTGCTCTAGGATATCAAACCTTTCTGTAATTATTACACATGTATATGAGAGGGGTGCTCCAAGAAATCAAACCTTTCTGTAATTATTACACATGTATATGAGGGTTGCTTCAGGAAATCAAACCTTCATATGTAAAAGGTTTGAAATATTATGTACAATGTTTCAAAATGTACCTGTATGTGCTGTAGATAAAGGTTTGCTACTGGAGGCTAAACAGCTAGGACATGGGCAGTTCGTCTTTATAAGGTGAACATGTTTCTCAACTGTCGAAAATCCTTGATGAAGTCTTGGAGATATGGAGCGAACACAAAATTGAAGTTTTAAATAACAAAATTAATATAACCTATTGTTAAGACCAAATAGTTGACCTTCTGGTTATTGTGTATTAATGCATGCTATTCTAAAGAACAAGTATAAAATTGACCCAAAAAATTAGCTCTAGGGTGACCTTGACAGGTAGGAAAAATTGACTAAATTATTCTGAAAACACTTCCGAGTTGTCTTAGAATTATCAAGCGGAAGCAGCCTCGAAATCAGGGCTCAAACATTTGACCTTGAACGGCTGGGACACGAGTTCTGCACATCATGTTAATGAGCTGAACATGTGACTGTGACTGAACTTCAGTGAAATCCTTCGCGGCATCTTGGACACTAAATAAACCTTCAAGCGCGACCTTGACCCGGGATGGTCGAGACATGGGTTCTGCACATTGCCTTGATGAGGTTCTTAGAAATCCTTCGAGCCGTCTTGGAGATATGGAGCGGACACAAAATAAAGCCTCAAACCTTTAACCTTCAAGCGTGACCTTGACCTGGTATGGTCGAGACATGGGTTCTGCACATTGCCTTGATGAGGTCAACATCTGACCCAAGTTTCTTAGAAATCCTTCAAGCCGTCTTAGAGATATGGAGCGGACAAGAAATAAAGCCTCAAACCTTTGACCTTCAAGCGCAACCTTGACATTGAACCGGTAATGTCGAGACATGGGTTCTGCACATCGCCTTGATGAGGTGAACATGTGACCCAAGTTTCTTAGAAATCCTTCAAGCCGTCTTAGAGATATGGAGCGGACAAGAAATAAAGCCTCAAACCTTTGACCTTCAAGCGCAACCTTGACCTTGAACCGGTAATGTCGAGACATGGGTTCTGCACATCGCCTTGATGAGGTGAACATGTGACCCAAGTTTCATGAAAATCCTTCAAGCCGTCTTGGAGATATGGAGCAGACACGATTTGGGACAGACAGACAGACAGACATCCAGGACAAAGACAATATATCTCCCCTGTATACAGAGGGAGACATAATTACTTAAAGATAACAGAAAACTGTATTAATTAGGTAAGTTTACTACTTATACTTTCACCAATACACATACCAACTAATGCCGGATAATAAGTAAACAGACGGATATAGCAAACAATAGAAGCATTAGAAAAAGGATTCACGTCTAGCTAGCAGAAGTTCTAGTATTTCAATCAGTATGTATGAACCATGCCAAACGAATACTGGTTTCTGATGCCTTTGTAGCAGACGCAATCTCACACATCTGCAGCAGGCAACTTCTGAAATCATTGTGGCAAAAGATGAAATTTCTCAGGGTGAGAATTTTTCCTTTTTCGGCAATAATTTCAACTCTATTAAAAGATAATACTTAAATTTATAGATTTTTTCATATTTTTGCTTTAACTATTGTATCCAATGTGATAGAACAAACAAAATGGTAGAATTAAAGTCCATTTCATTGTGATAGAACAAACTAAAGGATAGAATTTCACATCCATTCTAAGATAAACAGATTCGACTGAATATGATGTGATATGTATAGACCAAGCACCAATGTATAATGAAGCTAACGTAGCAACTCTAAATTGAACAACTGGACAAAAATCATCTGTTAACCCTTTCCCACTTGCAGACGTTTTTTGGACGACATTTGAAAACATTGTGGCAAACAGAGAAATTGATTATAATGAACAATTTTTAAGTTTGCCATAATGTTTGCAACTTTTTTCAATTACAGATTTTGTGTAGATGTTTCTCATGTTGTCTGCTGCTCATTTGTTATATGTGAGAAAGGGTTAACAATTACAAGTGCACATTTCCCATGCTTGATACAAAATTAATGACTTGGGAATAGCAAACATTTACTTGTTTGGGTAGTATAAGAAAAATAATAAGGTAAAATTGCACTATACAAATGAACAGCAACTATATCTGAAAAGCATACAAAGGAAACTTTGAATCACATGATGTTTAAGATAACCGAGTCGAGCCATCATGTGGTCATCATGCAAAACATTATAACTACATATTCTACAACCTTAAACAAAGATTGTTGCGTACTTGGTGTAAATCTATTACAATGCCAACACTGAAAATTACTCTAACATGAACCTTCTTTCTAATAGTTGTAGTAGAAAAAAACACTACAACCCCATCCCAAAAACTAAAAGTATAACAATAAATTCATGAAAGATAACATAACAAAATTTTGACGGTAAACACGTCAGCACTTTTGGCTTAAAAAACTCGCAGGAGAAAAATATCTCTACTTCTAGAAAACGATAAATTGTTTGTTTATTTTACAGAATATTTATCTACCTTAAAGAAACCGGTCACATTACAGTAAATATGGTTGGGTGGAGGTTGGATTTAAAACTTAAATTCTCTAACCTTGAAATTGACAAGCCTTTTTCATTGTTTTTTCCCTCAATATCTAAGAATATGTTGAGACTAGTTGGAAATTGGTAGCAAGTGAAATAAGATTAATGTCTGCTCATAACAAAACATTAATATTTAATAAATCTTTATCCTTCTAAATTCATGCAAATCATAAGCAAGTTCCTTTAATGATTTGTTTTGCTAAAGAATTCATAAACTTTAAGCAAATAATAATGCAAGCTAAAATTAAACAATACTGCTCATCTTTGTCTAAATTGTTTTGAACTGAAGCTTAAATTTGAGCCAAGCAGTATTTCTGTTATATCTAAATTACCAATACCGCTGGTAAGCCCATCAGTCATAATGATATCCCTGCAATCCAAGGCGCCTTACTCACTACCATTTAAATAGTCTTCGGTATGATCTGACATGTGATTGAATCCGGGTCTCCTGATCTCACCACTACGTGAAATATTTATTGGGGTTTTAAGCCGCTTTCAACATTATTTCAGTTATATCACGGCGACAGATCACTTATTCATGATCCCTGGGTAAACAAACCAGTACTAGGCTAGAAAATGTGCCTTGCCCAAGGGCACTCCACCATGACCGTAGTGCCGCGACTGGGGATCGAACCCGGGACACCCAGTTTCGAAATCCCCCCGACGCTAACCACTCGACCACAGTGGATTCCTCTACTATGTGAAAAGAAAATCATCTGCATAATCATCAAAGAAAGAATTCGTTGTTGATTTGATAGTAACTGCTGTCCTCCTGATTTCCTGCAAATGTATCAATACTATCTTCTTAAATGTTTATGAACTTAATGTGCAGACTGTTCTTGGCCGCAATTGAATTTTAAAATTGTGCATATGATGTTATCCTTATGCTGTATGAAGTCACAAACCTAAGGGTTAAGAAAAGCACAACGTCCAACCACAAATCTATAGCAATAAAAAAAACATAATCATGACCAGCAAATAGGTAAAAAGATGTGCAAAATCATCTCATATCTTAACAATAAGGTGGGAACAAAACATTACCGATAGATGAAAGTAAAGCAAACATTATTAGTATGGACCGAGGGGAAATTGGACACGGATTATTTTCATTTGCAGCAGAAGTCTTTTGAAAACATTGTGACAAAAGGAGAAATTGATCATAATGAGCGATTTCTCCTTTTGCTAAAGTGTTTTTAATTCAATTCATAAAAATAATACTCTAATCTATAGAGACTTTTACCTACATATTTTATAGTCATTTGCTGCAGATGTGTTGAATGTTGGAAAGGGTTAAACCATCCAATCAATCAATTCATATAGGTCTAGATTATTTAGACAGACAGTTATCAATTCAAAATCCAAATCTCTCAATACCTTGATGTGTGGGTGTGGTCATTTAATTTTTACATTTTAAAGTTTAATTCATCACATACATACAGACAAACATAAGGGGAGAAGCACATGACTGCTTTGTCTTTATTTTCATCCCTTTCCCATTTGCATCTGCCTGTTGACACATATGCATTTCTATTAATGAATATGTGATTATCAAATACAGTTGAAAACATTGTAGCAAATGGGGAAATTGCTTCTTTATGTTGCGTCTGAAAATAATACATTAGTACAATGTTTTCATGTCATATTCCGATATTTTCTACATAAGTCTATCAGTAAATCATGTTATATATTTCCTTTCAGAGGACTTGAGATAAGTGGGAGTAAACTGGACTTTTCCCCACAACATTTCTTATATTTCTCAACCAAACCCTACTTTGTGGGTACCCAAAAGAAGCGTCTCCATGATACACTTCTTTATAATTACCCACAACATAGGGTTTGAGAGTCAAATAAGGATTTTAGCCCATGAATAATGACCTTATCAAGAGCTCTGAAATTATGTAAAATATTTCCTTTATTCCATAACCATCTACATCCACTGTCAATTAAAGTCAATATCCATTTCCCCGCAAGTCCAAATCATTCAACATCAATCGATGTCCAACGCAATTCCTTAATCCAGCAGTGTATGTCTTCCCTCTAACCCTTCAGTACTTTGTTATTCAGCGATCTTTTTACTGTTTCCTGGGTTGCTGAATGACTTTCTGGTGGGATCCAGAATGAGGTGCACGGTTTTCATTGGCCGGGTGAGGTTTTTCGTGGTACGCCTTCACAGCTGCCTCAGGGAAATCCTTGTCCCCCTAGAAACAAGAACACAGAAAACAATTTAGAAATTTAACCCTTGCCCAAAGGTAATAGACAATGCCATATCAAAACAGGGTTGCAAAAGGGGAAATTTATCATAATTGCCACACTGTTTTCAACTCTATTAAAATATCATTCTTTCATTTAAAAAGATAATCCATATCTTTGCCAAAACGTTTTCAGTCATCTGCTGCAGATTAAACCCTTTCCCACATATGACAAATCTGCTGCAGATGACTTTGAAAATGTCAACTCAAAAATATGAAAAAAAACACTATAATTGCAGGTATAATTACTGAAAAAGGTTGAAAACATTGTGTGGCAAAAGGAGAAATTGCTTGTTTTGAGCAAATTCTTCTTTTGTCACAAAGTTTTCAAAAGTCGCCTGAAGTTGTGTTAAAATGCGTCAATGTCAATGTTTTCAACTGTATTTCAGTCATATCCACACCAAACATGCTTTCCTGGATTTCACGCTTCTGTTCTCCAAGTAACATTCTTCCCGGGTTAGGTATTGAAATTTATAAGCTAATAATCTGTTGTTGCTGTTTTCTATGTACACCAATTTCAACAGTATATTAGATATATCACGTCATTTCGAAGAAACCGGTCAATTTATCCTGACACCGGTACATCAGTCGTAATTCAAAGCTAAGCCCGAAAACTACCATTTTTAATCCTTTTCAACAAACAAGACGTTTTCTCCTTTTGTCACAAGGTTTGCAACTCTATTCAAAAATGTTCTCCTTTTGTCACAAGGTTTTCAACTCTATTCAATAACTACTTTTATTTCACCCTTTCCAACTTACAGCAAATCTGCAGCAGACGACTTTGAAAACATGGCGACAAAAACCTGAAAAATCCCCATAAAAGATAGCTTATTTTTTAAATAAAGTTGAAAACATTATGACCAAAGGGAAAATTGCTCATCATGAGCAATCTTTGGCCACAACGTTTTCAAAAGTCGTCAGCTGCTATTGCGTCAAAATGCGTCTGCAGGTGAGAAAGGAAATAATGTTTTAAGCTGTTACCTTGGTAACTACACCTCCTATCAGCAACTGTTGATGATGCTTATCAGTCTTTGAAGGCCTGAAAAAAATACAATCACAGAATGAAACCTGAAACAGTGGTGTAGAATCAGAGCAGTACATTGGTCTTTAACATTTAACCCTTTCCCTCATATAGACACTTTCTGACACCTCTGCAGCAGACGGCTTTTTGAAAACATAGTGACAAAAGAAGAAATTGCTCAAAACAAGCAATTTCTCCTTTTGCCACAATGCTATCCACTTTTAGTCATAGGTTATCCAATCAATTCAAGAGATTTTCTATTTTTTGACAAAATATGTTCTAAGTCGTCTGCTGCAGAATTGTTGTATGAGGGAAAGGGTAAACATTTAACCCTTGCCCATATACAACAAATATGCAGCAGATGTATTTAAAAACAATCATGTATAAAAAATATAGAAAATGCTCGTGATGAATGTGCTTTTTTCCACAATGTTGTCTGCTGAATATTTGTTGTATGTCTGAATGGGTTAACATAACTTTTAATGACCTGTATCTTATATACTCAACTTAGTTTTAAGCCAGAATCTTTAAAGTGGTTTAATGGAAGAACCTATTGGCATACAGGCCCACACTATTTGCAAGTGATCCTGGTTTAACCCTTTCCCCTTATAGACGCTTTCTGACGCCTCTGCAGCAGACGGCTTTTTGAAAACAGTGACAAAAAGAAGAAATTGCTCAAAACGAGCAATTCCTCCTTTTGCCACAATGTTTTCCACTTTTAGTCATAGGTTATCCATTCAATTATAGAGATTTTCTATTTTTTGACAAAATATGTTCAAAGTCATCTGCTGCAGAATTGTCGTATGAGGGAAAGGTATAAGCTTGTCTCAGGGGATATAATGCACACATAAATCGACAGCTCTGATTAAGCTTTACAATCTAGGATCACAATTTGAATTTCCCAAACCAACATAATTTCCAATGATAGACATGTCATTGCAACAAACACCATAAATCTTCCTCCCGGCCATTTTTTTTTACCTGAATTGTGAATTGGTCTGATACCAGGGAAATTGTGAAATATAGCGTCGTTTTTTTTTATAAAATCGTGAATTTCAATATTACAGCTATGCTAGTAAATAATAAGTCATTGTCTGTGTACCATACTATCTGGACGATTTTATCAAGTAAGTTTATTTCCAAACGTTTTAATCAACATCATCTAAAGACGCTTTTAGTTATGCATTCGTTTTCCAATACGTAATTTTCCTTTCACATTAATCCGACCAGTGCAATCAACGTTATCATGATGTTTACATCATAGACAGCTATTGCAACGATTAACCCTTTCCCTCATATAGACGCTTTCTGACGCCTCTGCTGCAGACGGCTTTTTGAAAACGTGCAATTCTCCTTTTGTCACAATGTTTTCCACTTTTAGTCATCGGTTATCTATTCAATTATAGAGATTTTCCATTATTTGACAAAATATGTTCAAAGTCGTCTGCTGCAGAATTATGGTATGAGGGGGAATGGGTTAAATCATTGAATTGAGTCTCAAAAATATGCACCACATCAGCGAAAAATTGAATCGTCCGCCATTTTGTTTTCTTTCAACACGTGGTTGAATTGAAAAGATGAAATAGGTAAAAAAAAAAAATATATCGCCAAACTCCCTTTACTTTTTGTATTAATAAGATATATATAATTATTTCGTTAAATATTTAGTTTGATTAGATATTATGTTTGGGAAAAAAGCGACACCTGAATGAATATACGGCACAGAAAATGTTGCGATTCGTTTAAAAATGTAAACAAGGGCGACACGGACAGACCGGGAATTTTATATTTTTTGTCAGAAAATCAAGGTAAAAAGTTTAGAATTATGCTAGATGGCATATGCTAGAATTGTGAACGGGTCCATTGGACACTGTCAGAAAATTGTGAAGAACTGTTTGAAATTGTGAATGGGTCTGTTAAACAGTTCTACTATCTATAGAAGGAAAAAAATCACTGCCTCTATTCAATCAAAATGCCTTGGAAAGAAGGAGTCATATGATGTAGATGTGAACAGCATTTAACAACAATAAACCAGGGACAACCGGTAAAACCTTACTCTTCAAATTCTTCATTTTCTTCCGGTTCAACTGGTTTAGCCTCTTCTACTGGTTTATCTTTGGGTTTTGTGGCCACTCTCATACCACCAACTTTCACTGAAATGAAATGAAAATGGCAGTCAAACAAACATTGAAAAGGCCTCTGACATACAGTGTACAATAGGATCACGTTTGGATTCGCAAATTGATAGCGGTCTACAAAGTTGCTATTTGCAGAGCACAGCTCTTTGTATAGATGTTTTAAGAGGCCTATGGATATGCAAGTTCATAATTGTAGTCGTTATTTTCACCGGAATAAACAATCGAGCTCCATCACACAAAATTTGTTAATAGTTATTAAAAAATATTGGTTAAAACTAGAAGGTTCCAGGATTCTTGTTTGAATATTGATTGCTTGATTTGACTTGAAAACTGTTTTGAACATAATTTCAGTTACATCACAGATCAATTCACCCAACATGTTTTCTCCTGGCTCTATTCCACACACAATTTGTCCCTGGCAGCTGCTTTCCTTTCCACATTGACTTTCAGCCCTTTGGTATGACTAGGACAGATTGTCCAATCAACCATCATGACTTTAAACGCTTATTCGCAAAAACGAAGAACCACTTTTCTAATCAAACATCAAGGCCCCCCTGTTAAATTTTTTAATACGAATCCGATTTAAATGAGATCGACGTCAAATTAAACCTTAACCCTTTACCTCATACAACAATTCTGCAGTAGACGACTCTGAACATATTTTGTCAAAAAATAGAAAATCTCTATAATTGAATGGATAACCTATGACTAAAAGTGGAAAATATTGTGGCAAAAGGAGAAATTGCTTGTTTTGAGCGATTTCTTCTTTTGTCACTATGTTTTCAAAATGCCATCTGCTTCAGAGGCGTCAGAAAGCGTCTATAAGAGGGAAAGGGTTAAATGTTTTAATCATTTTTAATGGTATAAAAAATATTGTGAATCAATGCTTGCTTTTATGAAACATACAACAGCTTCAAAAATGGAGCGATTTTCAGGATATTTTTGGCATATGATACAAGTTGTAACAGGGGGTGCCCTACTAATTGACATTAACCAATCAAAAGACACTATGTATCCTCATTCTTAATAGATCCTCCCTTAAAACTGAATTTGAGTGGTCAGAATTGAAAACATAAATACGTAATCAATTCCATTCTGAAGAGGTATTTTCCGAGATTCCAAAATGGCGTTTGTCATTGAATTTTTGGCCGAGATTTTTCGAAATTACGACTCAGAAGCATAATTTGAGGGCATTGAACAGGCCGATTTGATAGAAATTGATTAGACAATTTAAGATTTTCTGCCATATTATGATAATGACATTTTAATAAAACGCAATTAAGAGCTGAAATTTTCTTGAGAAATTGCGAATGCCTCGTCCGTCTTCGGTCTTGAATTTTTGTTAACATTAACTGAGCAAAGCTTTACTGGTTGTCATCATTATTCAAAAAGCAAATAAATAAACATTAAATTTTGTTTAAATAGATGTGTCCAAATTACCACTTTGTTTTGTCATACCGTATATCCTCGGCCATAAGTCGAGTTTTTGAGACTCAATTTTTGGTGTTGAAGTAGGGACTCGACTTATGGCTGAATGACAAAGTCAAATTAAGAAAAAAAAGAGAATTTCGGAGAAGTTTTGGGGGAAAATATTAGGTTGGGTAAAAATCCTAGATTGTTTTGTGTTGGAATATAAAGTTACTTTTTTACGAACATTGATTTTTATAATTATAAAAATCTTACCATCTTATAATTAAAAGTAATCCAAATTTCACAAATTGTAGGTTTCTTTATTTCTAAAGACATGTTTAATTCTTGTTTTTATTTCACAGTTTGTGTAAACATCAAAGACACGAATTCTCGACTGCAACGGACAAGTGGTCTAACGAGGCCAATCAAAATTATTATTTTTCTGATTAGATGATTTAGATAATTAAATGCCTTCACACTTCCATATATATTCCATTTTTAATTATTAAAATCAAATAAATACACATTATTTTTTGTTTTAATCAATGTGTATATCCCAAACATCCAAACATATCAATGACACAAGAAAAATCACTTCTCCTTCTTGTCTTGTCAATTTAATTTTAGTTTAATTAAAAATAAATCAAATAAAATGTTGATAAAATATTCTTTTCAATTAGCAAATTATTACCTCCCTTTAGGCAAGTACACCCTGCTTGATTTGACCCTATTTTAGCATTAAATGAAAAGTATTGTGACCGATCGCAGAAAATCTTGCCGCGAAAAAAATCTCCCTACCAAAAATACCAAAATCTCCCTATTTGGCTTTAGAAAAGTATCACATGTCTGCTCGTAATGAGTCAACTTCTCCTTTTTTCACAATGTTTTCAACTCTATCCAATAACTATCAATTTATAGAGATTTTCCATTGTTTTGCCGTTGAATTTTTTAGGTCTTTGAGGTCGTCTGTTGCAGAGGTGCTGTATGTAGGAAAGGCTTCAGAAAAAAAGTTAAGTTTTAATACTATAAAAATATGTTTTAATGGTACCCAAGTGACTAGTATTCATAATATTTGGGACTATTAAATGTTCATTTATGAAGTACTGTATGTTATGTCAGAGAAGAGTCAATCCAACAATGGGGTCTGCTAATTGTTCAGACCAAACAATGGCCCTAAGTAAGAATAGCAAACTATGTTGTTTTTCAATTAGCATTCTGGATATATATGTTAATGGGAACATATCAAGTTATTACATTTTAAAGGGATATTTTAATACAACATATTGGTTTGGTTTGTCACGCAAAAGTAATATGTAACAAACAATGATTTAACATGTGCTTGTTGAATTAATAATGTCGTGAAAGTAGGCCCGGGCATTGACCCCATTTTAGCACGAGGATTACGTCCGTAAGTAAATAATGTCAAGGCTGTAGATTGTGTATATTGGGCAGCAGTTTCCATATGTTTGAAAGAATTTCTAAGAATATGTGAGGATTGTCAACTTTTCATACCTGCAGGAGCATGTCCACCCTTTAAGTTCTGGTCGTCCGCTGCGTCTGACATTTCTTCTTTTGTACTCTAACCAACAATAAGTTCACGTAAATTAAACGAGTGAGTTTCTGTTTTTCTCAATACGTGTGTTTATGTGTGTGACGTCACGACTTTATGTGAACCTACGTTTTACACACGAGGTGTCGAAAGCGGATTTCGAGAACGAAACAAAAAGGTTAATTGATTTTTGAATTATCAATGAAATTAAATAACATACATATTTTGATCATGAAGTATCGTTAAAAGTTTTATTTGTCTTAAATAAAATACGTTTCTTATTAATAAATATGTTTTAAACCTTACTTTTAACATTGTAGCATATTCGTACCCAGTTTATTTCGATACTTTACACAGTGTCGCCTTAAATAACATACATTGTTTGATCATAAAGTATCATTAAAAGTTTTATTTGTTTCAAATAAAATACGTTTCTTAATAATAAATATGTTTTAAACCTTACTTTTAACATTGTAGCATATTCGTAACCAGTTTATTTTGATACTTTACACAGTATCGCCTTAAGTTTCATATATCATTGTCTCATTATAACTGTAACATTCAGGATTTTATTTAAAAATTTGCCTGAATCAAATTACACCCTATATTAAAACAATACATTAAAGGATTCTACCATTTAATAATTTATCATTTTTTGTTATTTCAGAGCTAACAAAGAAGAATGGACAATGATGAGAAAAGAAAACTTAAAACTCTCATGTCAGAGAAAGAGTGAGTATTCACAATGACATATTGTTTTTAGTTTAAACTTATTTATTTTACATCGATTGCGAAACAAGCCTTGGGCTTAGATTAATCACGCTCGATGTCTGCTTCCTGGAGACTTCACCAGTACACGCGCCGTTTGTGTGGAAAAATCCGAAAGTCAGGACCCGCTCATCACGGGACTCGAACCAGGGACCTTTGATACGAGAGGCCGACGCTCTACCTCTGCACCACTGTCTTCCACGGTTTTTGTTTTGACTCATATAATCATTTTTTTGAAGTTATGATAGAATTTAGTCTAGGGATGAGTAATTGGAGATGTCTGTAAAGTGTTGCAAAAGGTATATATATAAAAAGGATTTTTTTTTTTGTCTTGAGTTCATGGAAGAAACTGTTATGTCAGTAAGGAAGACAAACTAATAAAGAGATGAACAGCTCAAATGATATGGTTAACAACATCATGAACATGACAAATGGCGAGAGCAAAAGGAAGGGAAATAACGTCATAGAACATGATATACTATTAGTTATTTGGTCTGTTACTGACCCACTACGGAAAAATAGGGGGTCTGTGGAATTTATAGGGGGCGAGGCGTTAGCCGAGTCCCCCTATACATTCAACATACCCCCTATGTTTCAGTAGTGGGTCAGTAACAGACCAAATAACTGATTTATTTCATCGACCACCTTTCATGAGCAAAAAAAAATGATACTCTTTCATTTACATTAACATTTACAATATTTCTAGATGAAATTTACGGGTTTTGGCGCCAAATCACTAGCGTTATGACGTCAAACCGATGACGTGACGTCATTTTCCTAGTATTTGGTCCCAGTATTTTTAAAATTCCTAGTACTAAACCCTCTTTAATAATGAAATGAAACAATATCAATTTGTTTTGTTCATGAAAGGTGGTTGATGAAATAAATCAGTTATAAATGGTCTGTTACTGACCCACTAAGGGAAAAAAATAAATTAACAAGCGTAGGACATGCATTATTTTTACAGTATATTATACAGTATATAGATCTATTTTAACATAGGCAACTGAAAAAAACTTCCAGTCAGCTTGATCTGAGAATAGAAGCCATATTGAATTTACTCACCCCCTATAGAAATATAGGGGGTGTGCACGTGACAGGCTTTAACCAATGAAATTGCTAGAATTTCGTGGGAGGCGAAATAAAAAGTGTTATTGTGTGACTGTGTTCATGTAATCTCAACATCGCAATGGCGCTTGGCAGCCTGATTGTCAATAAGAAAAAGTGGTTTGTATTAAATGAGAGAGTAAAGGTTAAAAAACAAAACAGATTTAATTATCAGTATTGCAAATTTTGCTTTATGATGATTTTAGTATTTTCAGACTTTTTAACCCTTTTCCCTATTATAAACGCTTTCTGACGCCTCTGTAGCAGAAGACTTTTAATAAATTTCTGTATTTGCCACAATGATTTATAAAGATTTTGTTTATTTTGGAATTAATAATTTAAAAGTTGTCTGCTGCCGATTTATTGTATACATGTGGAAAAGGGTTAAACAATTTTTAGCTCACCTGAGCTTTGCTCAAGGTGAGTTATTGTGATCGCCTTTTGTCCGGCGTCCGTCGTGCGTCGTGCGTCGTCCGTCAACTTCTTCTCCTCAGTAACCAGTGGGTCAATTGGGATGAAACTTCACAGAAAGCATCCTCTCAATGACCTCACCAGATTTCCTTCAAATTTTTGGGATCCATGCAGAATTCTGGTTTCCATGGCAACGAAATGAAAAAAACTTCAAAATTCTTCTTCTCCCAAACTGGTTGGCAGATTTTCAAATAATTTTGTAGAAATGTTCCTTGGATGACCCTCTATCAGATTCCTTCAAGCCATGTTGATTGGTCAAAAAACATGGCCGCCAGGGGGGCGGGGCTATTTTGCCTTATATGGCTATAGTGAAAACTTAAAAAATCTTCTCTTCCGAAAGTGTCAGACCGATTTTCAAATAATTTTGTAGAAATGTTCCTTGGATGACCCTCTATCAGATTCCTTCAAGCCATGTTGATTGGTTGAAAAACATGGCCGCCAGGGGTGGCGGGGCTATTTTGCCTTATATGGCTATAGTGAAAACTTAAAAAATCTTCTTCTCCGAAAGTGTCAGGCCAATTTTCAAATAATTTTGTAGAAATGTTCCTTAAGTGACCCACTTTCAGATTCCTTCAAGCCATGTTGATTGGTAAAAAAACATGGCCGCCAGGGGGGGGGGGGGCGGGGCTATTTTGCCTTATATGGCTATAGTGAAAGCTTAAAAAATCTTCTTCTCCGAAAGTGTCAGGCCGATTTTCAATTAATTTTGTAGAAATGTTCCTAGGGTGACCCTCTATCAGATTCATTCAAGCCAAGTTGATTGGTCGGAAACTATGGCCGCCAGTGGGCGGGGCTTATATAGTTAAATTAAAAAAAAAATATCAGGTGAGCGATTCCAGGGCCATCATGGCCCTCTTGTTTAATAATATGGTGTCCGGGAATTTGTGTTACATCACAGTCATGGTTTATAAGTGTCCTTCCCGACAAAGGCATGGGAGGGCTTTTTGAAAACCAAAACAAACTGTTTTTCTTTTTATTTAAATCTGCAAACTTACATACTTGTGTGAAATAATAATTTAACAAACTATTTGTAAATATAAATTTAAGATTTAATAGTGCGATGTAAATACGATTTTTATTAGCTCCACTGGCTGAAAGCCAGTCGAGCTTATGTCATGGCGAATTGTCCGTCGTGCGTGCGTGCGTGCGTGCGTGCGTGCGTGCGTGCGTTAACTTTTTCCTTTAAACAACTTCTTCTCCCTAACCACTTGGCCAATTTGGTTGAAACTTCATGGGAAGCATCCTCTCAATGTCCTCTACTAAATTCCTTCAAATTTTTTTGATCCATTCAAAATTCTGGTTTCCATGGCAACCGAAAGAAAAAAATAGTGAGAACTTAAAAAATCTTCTTCTCCGAAAGTGTCAGGCTGATTTTCAAATAATTTTGTAGAAATGTTCCTTGGGTGACCCTTTATTAGATTCCTTCAAGAAATTTTGATTGGGCGAAAAACATGGCCGCCAGGGGGCGGGGCTTTTTTGCCTTATATAGCTATAGTGAAAACTTAAATAATCTTCTTCTCAAAAAGTGTTCAGCAGATTTTCAAATAATTATGTAGAAATGTTCCGTGGGTGACCCTCTATCAGATTCCTTCAAGCCATGTTGATTGGTAAAAAAACATGGCCGTCACAGGGCGGGGCTATTTTGCCTATATGGCTAAAGAGCAAACTTAAAAAATCTTCTCCTCCAAAAGTGTCAGGCCGATTTTCAAATAATTTTGTAGAAATGTTCCTTGTGTGAACCTTAATTAGATTCCTTCAAGAAATGTTGATTGGGCGAAAAACATGGCCGCCAGGGGGCGGGGCTTTTTTGCGTTATATAGCTATAGTGAAAACTTAAAACATCTTCTTCTCCGAAAGTGTTCAGCCGATTTTCAAATAATTTTGTAGAAATGTTCATTGGGTGACCCTCTATCAGATTCCTTCAAGCCATGTTGATTGGTCGAAAAACATGGCCGCCAGAGGGCGGGGCTATTTTGACTTATATGACCATAGTGAAAACTTAAAAAATCTTCTCCTCCGAAAGTGTCAGGCATATTTTCAAATAATTTTGCAGAAACATTCCTTTGGTGACACTCTACAAGATTCCTTTAAGCCATGGTGGTTGGTAAAAAAAATAGCCACCACGGGGCAGGGCTGTTTGGAGATTTTATTTTTGCCTTATGGCCGTGGAGCGATACTGGCCCTCTTGGGCCTCTTGTTCTAAATAAAATCTTGGAAAGTGGCTTAACGAATGTGTCCACCCAGTTACATCACGTCTAAATAGCATCAAACCTGAACCGATAACCATATTTTCATTGCATTCCAATCACATGAACGCTACAGTTCTTTGTTAATGTCGTAAACGTTTTGTTCTGGGACAGATATATTTAATTTAACACAGAGTCAAAATATCGTGTATGAAAATGTTGTCTTTTTTGTTACGTCCCATTATCTTGTTATAATTAACAAATTCTTTGTCTATCACCGAGGAGCAAATGTTATATTAGCTGTTCAATTGCGACATTAACTATCGCAACAATTTACGAAATTTACAGACGTTTTACGACAAGATGCGTCAAAATGGTGGCTCGAAAAGGAAACTGTCACATTTCTGAAATTTGTTATGTTCACCAAGCCGATTTAGATCAATGGGTGCTTATAATGTATCACAATGCGTGTTTGCTTTTTATTTCTTTATTCAAATTATCCAGAGATGTTTGTTAACCTATTTAATTTACTGCAAAAAATTTGATATTCATATTTGACTGGGGGGGGGGGGGGGGGGGGAATCATGATTTTTGTCTCTTGACTTGTAACGTCAAACCGCTGACGTGACGTCATTTTCCTAGTATTCAGTCATGTTATACTACACACGTTAATATATATAAAGAAATACGTAATGGGTATGGTATTTTATTTTTTCGTCATCAATTGTTAATAAATAAAAAGAAAATTTGTTTGTTTTGAGTGTATATGGAATATATTTCAACTCAAAGTGATACAATTTTAACATTTTCACTCGCGCTACGCTCTCATGAAAATATTAAATTGTATCACTTCTCAATGAGATATATTCCGTATCCACTGAAAACAAACAAATATCCTCTATATAGCATTTTATTTCGACAAAAGTAAAATATTTCAAAAGAGGACACCACAGTCTTTGTGATGTAACAACCCAATCCGGACACCATATCATGGCTCAAATACTTTGTGAGTCAACCAATCAAATTTTAATGAAAGTCTCAAAATCATTCATTTTTGTTGTAGAAAAAGAGACACACCCCTACAATGGATGTATAAAGAAAGCAAGCCAGACACAGAGGACTTTCTTCTAGGAAGAAGAATTGATAAAATTGGGGATGAAAAGGAAGAAAAACCTGAAGGTTAGAAAATTATGATTGTGAAATAATTAATGTTGTGTATACTATTTACCTAAAATGATATTTTTACTGTGGTGTGCTTGAGACATGGTTTATGGAATTATCTGTGATAGTCATCATGAACATTTTTAGCTCGTCTGATTTTTAGCTCCACTGGCTGAAAGCCAGTCGAGCTTATGTCATGGCGAATTGTCCGTCGTGCGTCCGTGCGTGCGTGCGTAAACTTTTTCCTTTAAACGACTTCTTCTCACTAACCACTTGGCCAATTTGGTTGAAACTTCATAGGAAGCATCCTCTCAATGTCCTCTCTTAAATTCCTTCAATTTTTTTTGATCCATCCATAATTCTGGTTTCCATGGCAACCAAAAGAAAAAAATAGTGAAAACTTAAAAAATCTTCTTCTCTGAAAGTGTCAGGCCGATTTTCAAATAATTTTGTAGAAATGTTCCTTGGGTGACCCTTTATTAGATTCCTTCAAGAAATGTTGATTGGTCGAAAAACATGGTCGCCAGAGGGCGGGGCTATTTTGCCTTATATGACCATAGTGAAAACTTAAAAAATCTTCTTCTCCGAAAGTGTTCAGCCGATTTTCAAATAATTTTGTAGAAATGTTCATTGGGTGACCCTCTATCAGATTCCTTCAAGCCATGTTGATTGGTCGAAAAATATGGCCGCCAGAGGGCGGGGCTATTTTGCTCTATATGACCATAGTGAAAATTTAAAAAATCTTCTTCTCCGAAAGTGTTGAGCAGATTTTCAAATAATTTTGTAGAAATGTTCTTTGGGTGACCCTCTATCAGATTCCTTCAAGCCATGTTGATTGGTTCAAAAATATGGCCGCCATGGGGTGGGGCTATTTTGCCTTATATGGCTATTGTGAAAACTTAAAAAATCTTCTCCTCCGAAAGTGTCAGGCCGATTTTCAAATAATTTTGCAGAAACATTCCTTGGGTGACACTCTACAAGATTCCTTTAAGCCATGGTGGTTGGTAAAAAATATGGCCACTAGGGGGCAGGGCTGTTTGGAGATTTGATTTTTGCCTTATGGCCGTGGAGCGATACTGGCCCTCTTGGGCCTCTTGTTTTGAAAAAGAAAAAGCTATTGTCGTCACTTGATCGTCGTCGTCGGCGTTGGTCACTTACATGGAAACTATCAAACATAATACTTTGAAACTTGGAAAACTTGTTCATCTAATACCCTTCTTCACATTGTATGCTAAAGATACTGAGTTTGACCTTCTTTTTGGGGTAAAAAACATGATTTTGGTGGTTTTTGGTTGACTTTGAGATTTGATCATAGCTCCCTCATTTTTTGTTAGATTGATTTCAAATTGTGCACACATATTTCATAAATAATGTACTTCAACATTTCAAATGAGATTTTGGGTCAAACATTTGGATTTTTTGCTTTTTCATTTCTTGTATTTTAGCTCGACTTTTGAAAAAAACGAGAGCTATTGTCATGACCCTGGCGTCGTCGGCGGCGGCGGCGTGGTCGTCCGGTTAAGGTTTTTTTGTTCAGCTCAGCTTTTTTTCTGTTTTCTAACAAACTACTACTGTTAAAGTCACTAAACTTCATAAACATAATCATAATATGTTAAATAATAAAAGTATATAGCTGGAAATCTTTATTTGGTTCACTTAAAACTTCAAAACTTAAGGTTAAGGTTTTTTGTTTAGCTCAGGTTTTTGACAATATTTTACTCATGATTTTTCATATCTTAAAAACTTTCCTTTTTTTTTGCTTGAAACTTCACAAACTTGCTGAGTGTCTTAAGTTGACCTTATATAACAAGTTTCATAACTGTAAATAGTATTGATAAAATTATCTCCCCATTTCGATTTAGAAAATCTACTTTGAAGGGAGAAAAATGGTGATAACTGAACCACAATTTAACCTATAGCTTTGAAACTTCCTAAACTTATTCAATGTCTTAACATAACTTGATACAACAAGTTCCATCACCCTGAACTTAATATTGACCAAATTATCCCCCCTTTTGGACTTAGAAAATCTACACTGCCAAGGTGTTGTCATCCGTTTAAGGTATTTTATTAGCTCGACTTTTGGAAAAAACGAGACCTATTGTCATGACCATGGCGTCATCGTCGACGGCAGTGGTGTGGTCGTCCGGTTAAGGTTTTTTGTTTAGCTCATTTTTTTTTTTTTATCTCCCTATCAGTCGAGCGTCTGTGCCGTACGCAGTGCTCTTGTTTAACTTTGCGTTTAGCTCAACATTAAAGTTTCTTTTTTTTTTTTTTTTTTCTCAATAAGTAGTGGTACTAGGGCTTTCATATTTGGAATATACATTTGTAGTTACATCTAATACCCTTCTGCACATTGCATGCTGAAGATGCTGAGTGTGACCTTTTTTGGGGGGTAAAACACTTGATTTTTGGTGGATTTTGAGAATTGGACATAGCTTCTTTATATTTTGTTGGAATAATTTCAAATTTCATAATAAAGTACTTTAACATATCAACATATCAAACGGGTTTCAGGGAAAAACTTTTGTATTTTTTTTTTAATTTCTTGTATTTTTGAACTTTGCATTTATTTAAAAAAAAATTGAATATCTGGTATTTTTTAACTTTGTGTTTAGCTCAAAGTTAAGGTTTTGTTATTTTACTTTTTTGTCTTTTACTCTTGCATGGATAGTCAAAGTAGGGGACAGCGAGACATTTAATTACGCGTAATTCTTGTTTGTTACATTGATTTCAATTTTTTCCTAAACAATGAAAAAACATAATGTCCTTCAACATATTATGAATATCTTAAATCAGAGTTACTAAAAATAGAAAAATAGTAATATATTCAATATCTTTAGTTAAAGTTGACTTAATGTACCAATATCATTTGCCTGTCCATTGCATACATAAGACTCAGCTCACGATCTTGACTGATTGTGACAGCCATCCAACGTGAATATCTTCCTTATCATGTATATGAACTTGTATTTATTTCCACATAGTTAATCTTGTTTCAATACTTGAAAAATAGCAGTTGTGTGCGGTCATTATAATATATAAATATTCTTTCCGAATTTGAATATTTTTTATATAAAATAAATAAACAGTAAAAGGATTATCAGACGAGCGTCAGGCACCCGCGGGCGGTGCTCTTGTCTCCTTTTATCACAATGTTTATGAAAGTCATCTGCTGCTGAGTTGTCAAAAAGGGTCAAGTAATAGGAATTAGAATAGGCAATGTTGGACAAAGTACTGTTTACTCATCTGCAACAAATTGAAAATTTATTTTCTTTGATCCCTGGCATATGCTGCAATGAGAGATCACCTCCTCATTTAGACCTCTGCGAAAAATGAGGAATATATTTCCTTAAAGATCCCTTGTACACGGGCAATGAGAGATCACCTCCTCATTTAGACCTCTGCGAAAAATGAGGAATATATTTCCTTAAAGATCCCTTGTACACGGGCAATGAGAGATTACGATTTGTCTTGCCGTTTTGAGCTCAATTTTTTAATTTTTTTACACAGATGAGTATGGGGCCATCTTTGAAGAAAGAATTCAGCATAACATTGCCATGGATGCCCAGGCCAAGATGAGACTTGATCCTTTATTTGCTATCAGGTTAGTCTTTTGGTATTCAATAATAAGTTCTTTCAATTTAACCCTTTCCCTATTACAACAAATTTGTAGCAGACAACTTTGAAAACATTTAGTCAAAAATATGGAAAATCTCTATCAATGAAAGAACAAATAATGAGTATAGTAAAGTTAAAAACGTTGTGGCTAAAGGAGAAATTGCTCATCATGATCAATTTCCCCTTTTGTCAAAATGTTTTCAAAAACCATCTTCAGATGCTCCAGAAAATGTCTATATGTGGAAAAAAATGAAAACATTTGAATATTCTATACATTGACAAGTGAACAATGTAGACCAGGGTAAGACTGCATGAATGTACAGAAGAATGTCTTAAATATTCACAATTTTAAGTGATTAAAAGGCGATGCACATATAACGGCATATGAATATGTTTAACCCTTTCCCTCATGCGACAATTCTGCAGCAGACGACTTTGAACGTATTATGTCAAAACATAGAAAATCTCCATAATTGAATGGATAACCTATGACAAAAAGTGGAAAACATTGTGGCAAAAGGAGAAATTGCATGTTTTGTGCAATTTCTTCTTTTGTCACTATGTTTTCAAAAAGCCATCTGCTGCAGAGGCGTCATATGAGGGAAAGGGTTAAAGTACATCGGAATACAAGTTTAGAATGTAAAATTACTGAGTAAGAAATTGACAACATCTGGTTTTAGTTCAAGTTTTACAAGGTTACTTGGTCTGTTTGGATTTCAACTGCTCCCGGGAGGTTGCCAGTTTGATCCCTGGCCGGTTCATACTAAATTTGAAAATGGCTTTCCCTCCTAGGTGCTCAGGATTGTGGGGTTAGCATTATGGCTGGCTTGCAGGTGTCAGGATAAACAGACCAGTAGTACTCGTAACTTATCCGGTTAAAACTTTCCCTCATACGACAATTCTGCAGCAGACGACTTTGGACATATTTTGTATAAAAATGGAAAATCTCTATAATTGAATGGATAACCTATGACTAAAAGTGGAAAACATTGTGTCAAAAGGAGAAATTGATCGTTTTGAGCAATTTCTTATTTTGTCACTATGTTTTCAAAAAGCTGTCTGCTGCAGAGGAGTCAGAAAGTGTCTATATGAGGGAAAGGGTTAATGCCATGATATAACTGAAGCATTTTTTGTAAAACACTAATACAAACACTCTCTTTTATTGTAACAGAAAGCAGGAAGAAGATGCTAAAAGACGGCTTTTGGAAAACCCAGTCAAAATGAAAAGATTGCAAAAAGCAGTAAGTACTTTTTTCCATATGCAACATATTTGCAGCAGATAATCTTGATAACATCTTGGCAAACATATAGGGAAATTCTCTATTAATGAAAAAATAATCATTGTATAGAGTTGAAAACATTGTTGCCAAAGGAGAGATTGCTAATAATTAGCAATTTCTTCTATTGCCATAATGTTTTAAAAAGTTGTCTGCCACAGAGGCGTGAAAAAGCAACAAAATGTTGAAAAAGTTTACTGTTTCAGATGCATAAAAATTTGTCCCATTTTGGAAAGGATTAAATTAACCTGAGGAAATAATATTGAATCACAAAAAATAAATAAAGTATAAAACCTTGGGTATCACCTCTCATCTGTCTGTCTGTGGCGTTATCCACAAGATGTGTTCCATGTAATACTCTTGTGATACATTTTAACCCTTTATGACACTTCTGTTGCAGACAACTTGTATCACACTTTTTGTAGAAATGTTCCTTGGGTGACCCTCTATCAGATTCCTTCAAGCCATGTTGATTGGTCAAAAAACATGGCCGCCAGGGTGCGGGGCTATTTTGCCTTTTATGGCTATAATGAAAACTTAAAAAATCTTCTCCTCCATAAGTGTCAGGCCGATTTTCAAATAATTTTGTAGATATGTTCCTTGGGTGACCCTCTATCAGATTCCTTCAAGCAATGTTGATTGGTCGAAAAACATGGCCGCCAGGGGGCGGGGCCTATTTTGCCTTATATGGCCAAAGGTGAAGACTTGAACAATTTTCAACATCTTCTCCTCAGTAACCAGTCGGTCAATTGGGATGAAACTTCACAGAAAGCATCCTCTTAATGACCTCACCAGAATTCCTTCAAATTTTAGGGATCCATGCAGAATTCTGGTTTCCATGGCAACGAAACGAAAGAAACTTCAAAATTCTTCTTCTCCCAAATTGGTTGGCAGATTTTCAAATAATTTTGTAGAAATGTTTCTTAAGTGACCCTCTATCAGATTCCTTCAAGCCATGTTGATTGGTCGAAAAACATGGCCGCCATGGGGGGGGCGTGGGCTATTTTGCCTTATATGGCTATAGTGCAAACTTAAAAAATCTTCTTCTCAAAAAGTGTCGGCCCGATTTTCAAATAATTTTGTAGAAATGTTCCTTGGATGACCCTCTATCAGATTCCTTCAAGCCATGTTGATTGGTCAAAAAACATGGCCGCCAGTAGGCAGGGCTATTTGGCATTATATGGCTATAGTGAAAACTTAAAAAATCTTCTCCTCCAAAAGTATCTGGCCGACTTTCAAATAATTTTGTAGAAATGTTCCTAGGGTGACCCTCTATCAGATGCCAACTTGATTGGTCGGAAACTGGCTGCCAGGGGGCGAGGCTTATAGAGCTAAAGTGAAAAAAAAAAAAAGCGATTCAAGGGCCATCATGGCCCTCTTGTTTTAAGTTCTTTCCATTTATAAAATATTCTATATCATTACTTAGATGTTTTCAAAGACGTCTGCTGCAGATTCTTTGTAAGTCTGAAAGGGTTTAATCGTGTTGGGAGAAGAAAGAGAAAATTGCTTGTCAGGAACTTGAATCATTTGACCTGGTATTTTGAAAAGCCATCGGCCATAGACGAACAAAAGTCATCTTTGTCAGAAAACCTATGAACCATTTCCGCCACATACAACAAATCTGCAGCAGAGGACTTTGAAAGTATCCTGGCAAAAGTTTGAAAATTCTCCATAAAAGAGAGTTCAATTATTAAATAGAGTTGAAATCATTGTGGCAAATGTGCCTCAATGTTTTCAAATGTCGTCTGCTGCAGGGGCGTCAGAAAGCGTCTGTATGTGGGAAAGGTGCTGAATTCCAGATAATAGATAGTATAGTCAAAGTTTTGAAACTGTTCAAAATTTGTCTTGAAATGAGATGGAATTACAGTAATAAATTCCCTTTCCAGTACAATAACATCTAAATATTGGTCATGTTTGCTTTATCTTTACTGGGTAGACATACCCTGTAAGCTAACATTTTGTACATTTTCATTGACTTTCAATCGACTGTTTTTCAACATTTACTGCCAAAATAGTTTTGAACTATTTATTACTAACTTTGTTGTCACTCACTATTAGCAATATTTGCAGAATTTTCAAAATTTCAAAGTTTTGATCTCCATCTGGAGTTCAGCACCTTTAACCCTTTCCCTGATATAGACGCTTTCTGGCGCCTCTGCAGCAGATGGCTTTTTGAAAACATAGTGACAAAAGAAGAAATTGCTCAAAACGAGCAATTTCTCCTTTTGCCACAATGTTTTCCACTTTTAGTCATAGGTTATCCATTCAATTATAGAGATTTTCTTTTTTTTGACAAAATATGTTCAAAGTTGTCTGCTGCAGGATTGTCGTATGAGGGAAAGGGTTTATTTTTTATTTCAGCTTGATTCTCAGAATACGAGCAAAAAGAAAAAAAAGTCAAAGAAGAAACATCGTGGGGACAGTTCAGACTCTGAAGAGAGTGAAGACGATCTTATGTCCGCGTATTTGAACATCTTAAAGACTAAGCAATCGGGAAAAGAAACCAAACCCTCCAGGAAAACATCAGACAGAGATTCCAATGGGGAGTACAGAAATATGAATAAAGGTAAACCGCCAAGACACGATAAGAGAATGAATGATAGTTCAGAAGATGAGCAAGGAAGACGGACAAAAAAAAGTAAAGGACAGAAACAAAGAGACAGATCATCATCTGGATCGGATAATGATAGTAGAAACAGGAATAATGAAAGGAAAATCACAAATAGAGACAGAAATGATGATAGGCGAGGTGCTGATAGGGACATAAATGATGATAGGCGAGGTGCTGGTAGGGACATAAATGATGATCGGCAAGGTACTGATAGGAGAGAGGCAAATAGAGACACTTTTAGATCTGTAGAGAGAAATAGGTATGATGGGATGGATTCAAGGCAAGACTATCGAAAAAGTGATGATAGGAGCTTTGATAGTCAAAAGAGAAGAAAATATGATGATGATGATAGATATGACAGAAGAAATGATAGGTTTGATATATCTGATAGGAGACATGAAAACAGATATGATAGTGGGAGGGATAATACAAGTAATGATATATATAATGATAGGGGAACTGGTACAGGAAGACATGATAGAATTGATACTAGGTATGATGATAGACCACAATATGATAGGAGATATAATAATAGGTCAGAATATAATAGATATGACAGAAATGATAGGTATGAAAGTAAATCTAAATATGACAGTAGAGATGATAGAAATGTGAACAAATATGATGATAGGAAAAGAAAAGATGGAAATAGAGACGGGTATGGTAATCGAGACAGGGAGAGACGAGAGGACAGTAAAGGTGATAAGGTTGTACATGAATATCATAAAGAAGTGCAAAGAAATCCAAAACTGGGCAAGAAAAATGAGTCTAGTTCTGAATCAGAGAGTGACTCTGAAGATGAACAGAGAATTAAAAAACATTCAGAATCAAAATCTAGACCGCGATCTAGACATGATTCAACTTCATCATCATCATCATCATCATCATCATCATCATCTGCTGATCAAAAAGTGACAGAAAGGGTAAAAAGTAGGAAAAGGCCTGACAGTGACTCTGAGATAGGTAATACACATAGTAAAAATGGAAATAGACAAAGAGATCTTTCTTCACCAGTAAATAAAAAAAGTAACAGACATGATTCTTCGCCAGATTCTAAAAATAGAACCAGAAAGCGACAGGACTCCTCATCAGATTCTAAAAATAGAACCAGAAAGCGACAGGACTCCTCATTAGATGCTAAAAATAGAAACAGAAAAAGACATGATTCATCGCCAGATACTAAAAATAGTAACAGAAAAAGACATGATTCGTCGCCAGATACTAAAAATAGTAACAGAAAGAAACATGATTCGTCGCCAGATACTAAAAATAGTAACAGAAAAAGACATGATTCGTCGCCAGATACTAAAAATAGTAACAGAAAGAAACATGATTCATCGCCAGATTCTAAAAATAGCAACAGAAAAAGACATGATTCGTCGCCAGATACTAAAAATAATACCAGAAAGAGACAGGAATCTTCACCAGATACTAAAAATAGTAACAGAAAGCGACAGGAATCTTCACAAGATACTAAAAAGAGACTGGAATCTTCACCAGATACTAAAAATAGTAACAGAAAGCGACAGGAATCTGAATCTGAATCTAAAGATAGTAACAGTTCCGCTACAGATGACGAAAAACATGAAGATACCAGGGATCGTAAAACTAAACTTAAAGGCTACGGGCTTGTTATATTGGTAAGATTGTTATCTCCATTTAATTTGTAGTTATTCTTAATAGTAAGGTAAACTTGACATAAACGTTTCCATCTTGCAGACATAATTTGACGTACATGCATCTGCAGCAGAAGACTTTTGAAAACACTCCTAATTAGCAATTTCTCCTTTTGCCGTAATGTTTTCAACTTAATTCAATAATTATACTCTTGTTTATAGAGATTTTCCATATTCATGCCTATGTCTTTTCAAAGTGGTCTGCTGTTGGAAAGGGTCATGGGACCATTGATAGAATCGTAGTTCAGCAAATTTTCTTTTCTACGATTGACAGATTTATTTAGCCCTTTATTATCCCCTCGGTTACGAAGTAAGCGAAAAAGGGATATAGTAACGGGACCGTCCGTATGTATGTCCGTGCGTCCTTCCGTCCGTAACAAACCTTGTCATCACTCTACACTAACCTTGACAGATCTTAACCAAACTTGGTATAAAGTAAGTATATGGTAACATCTTGAAGCCTATTGATTTTCAAGGTCATAGGTCAAAGGTCAAGCCCAAAATTGGACTTGCAATATTTTCAGCTGTGGCAACCTTGTCACCACTCTACACTGACCATTACTTGACGGATTTTAACAAAACTTGGTATAAAGTTACTTTATGATAATATCTTGAAGCCTATTGATTTTCAAGGTCATAGGTCAAAGGTCAAGCTCAAAATTGGACTTGCAATATTTTCAGCTGTGACAGCCTTGTCACCACTCTACACTGACCATTCCTTGACCGATCTTTATAAAACTTATTATACAGTTAGTTTATGATAATATTTGAAGCCTATTGATTTTCAAGGTCATAGGTCAAAGGTCAAGCCCAAAATTGCACTTACACTATTTTCAGCTGTGGCAACCTTGTCACCACTCTACACTGACCATTACTTGACAGATTTTAACCAAACTTGGTATACAGTTACTTTATGATAATATCTTGAAGCCTATTGATTTTCAAGGTCATAGGTCAAAGGTCAAACTCAAAATTGGACTTACAATATTTTCAGCTGTGGCAGCCTTGTCACAACTCTACACTGACCATTCATTGACCGATCTTAATAAAACTTATTATACAGTTAGTTTATGATATGTCTTGAAGCCTATTGGTTTTCAAGGTCATAGGTCAAAGGTCATGCCCAAAATTTAACTTGATTGAACTTACAATATATCTCAGCTGTGGCAACCTTGTCACCACTCTACACTGACCATTCCTTGACAGATCTTATCCAAACTTGGCATACAGTTAGTTTGTGACAATATTTTGAAGCCTATTGATTCAAGGTCATAGGTCAAAGATCGAAGTCAAAAATTGGACTTAAATATTTAGATCACAAGAGAACTCAATGTGAAAATGGAAAGCCGCATCCGCTTCGCGGTGCCCTTGTTTTATTTAGCTATTGGCCGTTGTGATATGACTGAAAATTGTTGGAAATCAATTGATCAATAATTACTTATCGGATAATATCCTCAGTGTTCCGTGTTTATTGCTGCAATCTCGTTACTTTTCCATAAGTTTCAATCCTCTTGTTTCTTTCTCTTTCTACTGTATCCAGGTGTTTCTAAACTTTCTTCCTTTATTTTACCATCAGGGACCACAAACAACTGGAATTGCCATTATTCCGCATTTTAACCCTATCCCTCATACGACAATTCTGCAGCAGACGACTTTGAACATATTTTGTCAAATAATGGAAAATCTCTATAATTGAATGGATAACCTATGACTAAAAGTGGAAAACATTGTGACAAAAGGAGAAATTGCACGTTTTGTGCAATTTCTTCTTTTGTTACTATGTTTTCAAAAAGCCGTCTGCTGCAGAGGCGTCAGAAAGAGTCTATATGAGGGAAAGGATTAACACGTCTGCTGCAAGCTTGAACCTTTCCATCTTTCAGACACAATTTGACTGACACATGTGTCTGCAGACAACTTTTGAAAACACTGTTCATAATGAGCAATTTCTCCTTTTGCCACAATTATTTCAACAATAATCACGATTAATGATTTCTTTTATACCATTATTTTGCATAGATGTTTATAAAGTCGTCGCCTTCAGTCTTGTTGTATTGGGGAAAGGGATACAATTAATGGTTAACCCTTTCCCACACGCGACAATTCTGCAGCAGGCGACTTTGAAAACATATTGTCAAAAAAAAATGTCAAAACCAGCAATTTATCCTTTTGTCACCATGTTTTTAACTCGATTCAATTATTGTACTTCCATTTTCAGAGATTTTCCATATTTTTTTCTAGATGTTTTCAAAGTCGTCTGCTGCAGAATTATTGAATGTGGGAAAGGGTTAAGATGCTTCAAAAGGCGTCTGCAAGCGGGAAAGGGTTATAAACTCTTACAGATCTTGATGGACTACTTTCTGATAAACTATTGTATTTGTTATTGATTAGAACCCACAGCAACCACCAACTGTCTCAAAGTCACAGAAGATGTCAAGGTTAAAGTCCCCAACCACCAAACCAAAGCCAAAGTCTAAGAGTCCGTCCCCACCCCCTCAGCAGAGAAGGTTTGTAATCATCAATTCAGATTGCATAATTTACCATTTACGATGACAAGGGGTATTAATGCGATTAGTTTCAACATATTTGTAGTTTCATAAAATTCATAAAATTTGTAGATTCAAGCAATTGGTACTATTGTCATTTAACCCCCCTTTCCACCATACAGCAAATCTGCAGCAGACGACTTTCAAAATGTTTACTAAAAAATATGGAAAATCTCTATAAATTAATTATAGGTATAAACTACTGAAAAAAGTTGAAAACATTATGGCAAATGGAGAAATTGCTCGTATTGAGCAATTTCTCCTTTTGTCACAATGTTTTCAAAAGTCGTCTGCTGCAGATGTTGGTTGATAATGAAATGGACCATTTGCATTTAGATGCCAGTCATAAATTCACCAATAGTTCTGAGTGAGATTCTTTCGTTCAAATGATGTAGCCATTTAGTATGTTCTAACACATGGAATTGAGAATATTACAAAAAAACTAATAATTGTTACCTTATACATGTACCTGGTACATAACGTTGGATGACTTCTTTTGCAGACTTTTGAAAACTGATAAATTCTTCAAATTGACCTATTTCATGTTTTATACCTGTTCTCCCCATTTTTCAAGTCTTTGTCAAATGTACCTTTACAGTTTTTGTGATGTTACAATTTTGTTCGAAGATGTTTTCATGGCAAATGGCAATGGAAGCATCATATCGGGTATATGTCAAAATACTGTTGAACCCTTCCCCACATACAATACATGTGCAGCAGACGACTTTGATAATGTCTAGGCAAAAGCACACAAAATCCCTTTAAATGAAAGAACAATAATTGAATAAAGTTGAAAACATGGTGACAAAAGTAGAAGTTGCTTGTTTGTCGCCATGTTTTTAAAAAGTCGTCTGCAGCAGAGGCATCAAGAAGCGTCTATATGAGGGAAAGGGTTTAAATGTTTAATTTTAGAAAATTGACCAAAGAGGAAAAGGAGGAGCGACTGGCTGAGATGATGGACAATGCAAAATGGCGTGAGGATCAACGAACAAAAAATGTAAAACATTACAAAGCCCAGGATAAGAAGGAGGAGGAAAATCAAGCGAAAAATTACGAGTCAACCGGCAGCTCTGATTTCGTAATGTAAGTTTGTGTTGATTAATTAACCCTTTCCAACACATACAAATATTTTCTGGTGCCTCTGGAGCAGACAACTTTTGAAAGCATTGAGCAATTTCTTCTGTTGACACAATGTTTCTACTTGCGTGGTATAATAGTAGTCAAACACAGCTGCTGGTTTCGATAAAGACTTTTAATAACATGTATACAACATAGCGTTAGGCACGTCAGTCCCAAGCACTGGACTAACAAGCAGTACTTGAGCTGAGGAGTCATGCCTAATCAATGGTTGTAATGAACTACTACATATTAGAAACATACTGCATTTATACTTACTGGGCCGAAAACATCTAACTCGCATATCTCCGCTAATTGGGTTTAATTAGCATTTAATTGCATGAGAGCATATACCGCTAAATGACATTAATTGCCATTTAATTGCAAGTAATGTAATTAGTGAAATGCGACTTATAGATATTGAACCCTTGCAAGACCTTTGTTTAATTAGGCATTAGCCACGATAAGGGTAAGAAACGGTTCAATATCTTGCACTTGATCCCATACATGTAATCATCCTTTTATTTATACAGTTTTCATCTTTTTGACTAAATGTTTTCAAATTCGTCTGCTGCAGATTTGTTCGATGTTGATTATTTGTAAGGAATAGTAATACATCAGTTCTCCTTGTCTGTTGGTCAATCTCTGACTGGTTATAGTTTAAACAGTGTTTATTTGCATAAAGAACATCATTTTCTATCCCTTTCCCATATTAAATAAATTCTATTAACTTTGAAAGTATGAAAATTTCTATAAATGAAAATATGATAATTTATTTAACGGTAAGTTAAATGCATTTTGGCAAAATCAAATATTGCTCAAGATTTTTTACTGCAATGTTTTGGTAAGTTGTCCGAGGTTATGGCCTTTGAAAGCATCTGTATGTGGGACAGGGTTAAAGAAAAGCGTGAGGATTGGACCTCTCTCCTACATTGGCTATAGGCAGGTGTCGAGTGTTCCCTCATACTCTTGTATTAATTTGATAGGAAAAGAAGCCTGTAATTATACAACCAAACAATTTTAAACTAAACCTAAAATGAGCAATTTCTCTTTTAAACTCTAATGTTTTCAAATCTATTCAATAATTATTCCTCCTTCGAAGAAGCGGGGGTATATAGGAGTCACTGTGTCGGTCGGTCGGAAGCCATATTTTGTCCGGCCTATTTCTTACAAACCACTGGGTGGAATTCAATAAAATTTTACATGAAGCTTCGATACCAAGAGGAGATGTGCATATCCTAAAGGTCTTACAATTGCATGTTATTTTACAGAGTTATGGCCCTTTTACTTATTAAGTTATGGTGTAGGTCAAGGTGCTGTTTAGGGGGTATTTATCATCTTCAGTGATAGTTCTAGTTATTTTTCCTTTTAAAGAGATTTTCCATATTTTTAAGGTAGTTCCTTGCAGATTTGTTGTATGTTGTGGGTTAACCGTTTCACACATATAGATGCCTTTTGACTCATCTGCAGCAGTCCGCTTTTGCCACGATGTTTTCAACTCTATTTGATGAGTATACCCCTTTCCCTCATACGACAATTCTGCAGCAGACGACTTTGAACTTATTTTGTCAAAACATAGAAAATCTCCATAGTTGAATGGATAACCTGTGACAAAAAGTGGAAAACAATGTGGCAAAAGGAGAAATTGCATGTTTTGTGCAATTTCTTCTTTTGTCACTATGTTTTCAAAAAGCCGTCTGCTGCAGATGCGTCAGAAAGCGTTTATATGAGGGAAAGGGTTAATATCATACATTTATAGTTTCAATACTTACATGTCTCGATGTTTTCAAAGTCGTCTGCTGCAAATTTGTTATATGTTGGAAAAGATGAGATCAATTATTATTATTGTGTTTTTCTTTCAGTCCGATGATGTCGTTACATGCAGACGAAAGTTCCGTAGAAGACAGAATCAAACGGAACAAATACAACTTGTTGAGAACTACTGCTGATATGGACAGAGGATTCAGTAAAAAATAACAACAGTTTGGGCCATTTATAACTTGGTTTAACCCTTTCCCTCATATAGACGCTTTCTGACGCCTCTGCAGCAGACGGCTTTTTGAAAACATAGTAACAAAAGAAGAAAGTGCACAAAACGTGCAATTTCTCCTTTTGTCACCAATGTTTTCCACTTTTAGTCATAGGTTATCCATTCAATTATAGAGATTTTCTATTATTTGACAAAATATGTTCAAAGTCGTCTGCTGCAGAATTGTCGTATTAGGGAAAGGGTTAAAGCATTGAATAGGGGAAACCTGGTGTTTATACAGTTGTTCTAATTAGAGAATAATGCAGCAGATGACTTGCAAATAAATATAAACTCATTACTTTTAAGTGCCATTCTTCAAAAGAAGAAAGATACATTATACACAATGTATTAACTTGAGTGTTGACCCTTTCACTCATACGACAATTCTGCAGCAGATGACTTTGAACATATTTTATCATAATGGAAAATCTCCATAGTTGAATGGATAACCTATGACAAAAAGTGGAAAACATTGTGGCAAAAGGAGAAATTGCATGTTTTGTGCAATTTCTTCTTTTGTCACTATGTTTTCAAAAAGCTGTCTGCTGCAGAGGCGTCAGAAAGCATCTATATGAGGGAAAGGGTTATACACAATGTAGTAACTCAAGTGTTGACCCTTTCCCACATACAACAATTCTGCAGCAGACGTCTATGAAAGGACTAGCAATAGACAGAAATCGCTCATTATGAGCAATTTCTTCTTTTGCTACAATGTTTTCAAATGTAGTCGTTGGAAAGATTCTGTATGTGGGGAAAAACATTGTATTGAAGGAGAAATTGCTAATTTTCTTACTATTTTTCCAAAATGTGTCTGCTACATGGCATCAAAGACTTTAAAAATGGCAGTAATGGCTGCGCTCAGGGTTGCGAGGTTATCATCACGACTGACTGCCTGGTGTCGTGATAAATGGACCAGTAGCTGGTAACTTACCGTGTAACACCGTGATATAACTGAAACATTGTTGAAAGTGGGGTAAAACACCAATCAACTACTGCATGGAATTATATCAAGAAGTATCCTCATCTGATTCAGGGATAAAATCTCTGCCACCAATTTTTATACTGCATTATAATTTTCATATATATTGTACCTTTACTCTGTAATGATGTAGAAAGAATTGAAAATAAAACAAATGTCATTTAATTATAAATTCAGATCTTTTATTTGGTCCTATGATCATTTGTCATCAATATCAACAATTTAAATTACAACTCTCAATAAAGGTGCTCAATACCCCCACAAACTGCATTGGTATATATAACTGAAATGCTCCAATGACAGACATCTCTATTGAACACATGAACAGATTTATGTCTTGCACATCTCTATATCCCTTTCCCGTATACAGATGCCTCTGCAGCAGACTTTTGCCACAATGTTTTCAACTTTACTCATCAATTAAACCTTCCTTTATAGAGATCCTCTGTGTTTTTGCCTTGAAAGACTTCTGCTGAAATTGTGTTATATGTGATAAAGGGTTATCATGTGTACCAAGGTTTATTATCCCATGAACTGCTGAACATATTTTGTGCCACCAGTATGGAGACCAGCCAGACAACAATTCCGGCTGCTGAACGTTTTGGTAATCCTAGAAATGGAAATAGACTCTTCCAAATGCAAAGTTTGACACATGTCCATTTAAAAAAATGCAGCATTGAAAGGTTTTAAATATCTAAACACCCTTTCCCACATACATACAGACACCTCTGTAGCAAAAGACTTTCGATAACATTGTGTCAAAACAAGCAATTTCTCCTTTTGTTCTATAATCACTATTTTATTTATTCACATTTTTGTCACAAGTGTTTTCAAGGTTGTCTGCTTCCGATACGTCTATATGTGGGAAAGGGTTAAACAATGAAGAAGATTGCTCCACAAACTTATTATGTCATGCTGGTGGACCAGCCAGCCAACAAACCAACTGACGCAGTAGTTCCAGTATACCTATGACAGCCTTTGTTGGCTGGGGTATAATTATACATGTATAATGGGGAATGTTACAAATAAATGGAATTTCAGAACATACAGATGATCTCTGGCTCATCTGCAGCAGACGACTTTGTCTTCAAATCTATTCAATCATTTTACTTTTATCTACACAGATTGTTCATACTTCAGCCTAGATGTTGTTAACCCTTCCCCTCATATAGACGCTTTCTGACGCCTCTGCAGCAAACAGCTTTTTGAAAACATAGTGACAAAAGAAGAAATTGCTCAAAACGAGCAATTTCTCCTTTTTCCACAATGTTTTCCACTTTTAGTCATAGGTTATCCATTCAATTATAGAGATTTTGTGACAAAATATGTTCAAAGTCGCCTGCTGCATAATTGTCGTATCAGGGAAAGGGTTAAGTGATAGCTTAGGCTTAGAAACTTTATTTCTTTATCTACTGTAATTATATCCCAGTTTGAAAATGTGTGCTCCACCTATAAAGCAATGTATGTTTGATGAAAATTTAAAGAACCTTTATCCTTTTTCAACAATGTTTTCCAAAACGTGTCAACTAAAGACCTGATATATATACTTTCACATGTATAATATCCATTGGTCCTTCAATGTAATTTGCTATCATTGACTTAGAGCAAGACTTTCCATAACTAAAAATCCTTTCTGCTAGTTAAAACCGTTTGTTCACATGAGTAATTGTTAGTTTTCCTTTTGTCACCATGCTGACAATGATTGAAAACATTGTGGCACAATGAGAAAGCTTATGATAGAGTAGTTTCTACTTTTGTCACATTGTTTTTAAAATCCCTTTAATTACTTAATTAAATTTCCATATTTTTAACTTGGACATTTTCAAAGTCATCTGTTGCAGATTTGTTGTTTGTGGGAAAGGGCTTAAAATCATGGAGGATAATACAAGTCCTCTAAGTCTGTATCACAATGGGAAGAAAAGTTACAAGTTTGAAAAAAAAAAACATTCAACCCAGCTTGGGCTTGAACTCATAACCTCTTGTAACATAGGCACAACTATGTAGCTACAAAAGCTATCTCAGTGACAAGGCAGTACAGTCAGGTATTCCCGTATGCAATGACCTTAATTGTACCTGTAGATAAAAACAACAAACTTTCACCTAAGACTGCAACATCTTTTTTCTAGTTAGAAGTCTAGAATCGCCTTTCCCAAATTTAACAAACCTGCAGACGATGACTATGATAAGATGACTTTGAAAATATCTTCACTAAAATATGAATAAATCTCCATACATTTCCATATTTACAACTAAATGTTTTCAAAATCATCTGTTGTATGTGGAAAAGCTGTAACTCAGAAAGGATAAACTACTCAAAAGAACAGTTCTTTCTTTTCCCACAATGTTTCAATGTTTTCAACTATTTTAAAATTTGACATAAAATTTTCTAGAAATATTTCTATCTATCGAAGATGGCAACTCTGAAAATGTCATATGAATTAAACATTTTTGGAATTTGAACTACTATTGATAAGTTCTGTTTGAATCAGCAGCAAAAAAAAAAAAAAAGTTGACTCTAACCTAATTAAGGCTCAGCTCTTTATATTAATGGTTGGAAATGAGTTTTGGCGTAAGAAAATGAGTCTTTGGACAATTCCACTAAGTGAAGTTGCCCTTTCCCATATATAGATGCATTCTGAAGCCTTCGAAGCAGACAACTTTTGAAAACATTATGACAAAAGGAGAAATTGCTTGACCGTTTTGATTAATTATACCTTCATTTTTCAGAGATTTCCGTAGATTACAAATGTTCAAATGCATATTTTCCTACGTCACGGTTAACCCTTTCTCTCATACGACAATTCTGCAGCAGACGACTTTGAACGTATTTTGTCAAAACATAGAAAATCTCTATAATTAAAAGGATAACCTATGATTAAAAGTGGAAAACATTGTGGCAAAAGGAGAAATTGCACGTTTTGTGCCACAATGAATTTCAAACATCTGCTGTCAATGCTTCAAAAATCATCTTTCCAATGTCTAGGCTCAAATATACCACCGTAACTGACTGTCATGATAACGTAACTGACTGTCATGATAACGATATAAAAGTAGAATATTTCACAACACCACTTACAACATAAATTTTATATAACATAATTAGAATTTTAACAACAAAATGTTTTCTATCATGTCCTTTAAACATCAGATTGATTTATACCGCCAAGCATTCAACAATGACATGCATTCACAAAAAATTATTTGTTAACCCTTTCCAACATACAGATACTTTCGGACGCCTCTGCAGCAGAAGACTTTTGAAAATAATGTGGCAAAAGAAGAAATTGCTCATAATGAACAATTTCTCCTTTTGCCACAATGTTTTCAACTTAATTCAATAATTGTTCTTTCATTAATCATATTTACCATACTTTTGACAAATTGTTTTCAAAGTCGTCTGCTGCAGATTTGTTGCATGTGGGAAAGGATTAAACAGTTAAACACTTTTCCTGATACAGACCATTTGAAAACATTGTCAAAATAGGAGATTTGTTTCCTGTTACTGATTTTTTTTTTTTCCATTTATCAAAATCATGTGTCTGACAATTTCTTTTATCAGGTAAATTTTCAATTCTTCTCGTGGTTCAGATAAATCTCTGCAGCAAAGTTTGAAATATTGTGTGAAAAGGGGGCTCTTTCGTTACAAATCACATTTTTCTGCATTTGTAAATTTTCTACACAAGTTTTATCTAGAATATTGGTTTTCATCACTGTTTTAATTTGAAAGTTTAAATCCTTTCCCATCTTCAGACACAATTGGATGCATCTGCAGGCGACGACTTTTGAAATTATTGTGGCAAATGGAACAATCACTCTGTATGAGCAACGTTTGCTTTTTGCAGAATGTTATGAATGCACTTTCTTTCATTGAGATTTTTCATTTTTTACCACAATGTTTTTTAGAATTCTCTGCTGCAGATTTGTTGTATGAGGGAAAGGTTTGAATCAACATCGGCTTAAGTTACTGGTTAAATATATACCTCATAATTTACTCAGGGGGCCTTCCTATTACATATTCTTCCCTTCATATTCAAAATTCAAAGTATGAATGGAATGTATATATACCGGTACATATATATTTAATTTCAACAAACAAAATAGAAATAGAACAAAAAAAACATCAACTTAGCTTTTCTATATATTGTCAGAATTGCACACTTAATAAACCCTTTCCAATTATAGCAGACGATTTAGAACACATCTAGACAAAAATGTGGAAAACCTCTACAAAAAAAAGTATAACTTATTAAAAGTTAACCTATACAAACGCTTTCTGACGCCTCTGCAGCAGAATGCTTTTTGAAAACATAGTGACAAAAGAAGAAATTGCTAAAAAAAAGCAATTCTCCTTTTGCCACAATGTGTTCCTCTTTTAGTCAAATGTTATCCATTAAATTAGAGATTTTCTATCTTTTGCCAAAATATGTTCAAAGTCGTCTGCTGCAGATTTGTCTTATGTGGGAAAGGGTTAAGTTGAAGACATTGCATCACAAGCAAATTCTCCTTTAGCCACTACAATGTTTTCAAAAGTTGTCTTCAAGTTGGGAAGGGTTAAGATAACCAGTTCAATACAATCACATGGGACTTTCTCAGATATACTTACTCACTTGGAGTATTCCAAAATTATTTTGATTATATCACGGCAACACTTCACTTATTCATTATGACTGGGTATATAAAACCGTACTTGTACTAGGATAGTAGCTTATTCATAGCTATTGTAATAATCAAGTTACAGTTGCGTAATAATGATTCTTTCATGGCATCAATATTTATTGCATATAAAATATTGATGTCATTCAATATTACTTCATGGTAGAAATTTCTGACTAGGAAATGTGATTTTTTTCATTTTAATAAAACTTTGTAAATTACATGTATTGTACTGATAGAGAAGAGATTCTATTGGTTCCCTGCATATTGTTTTTATGGAGACACTAGTAGAAAGTCAGTTTATATAATCATTTGTATATTGCATGATACCGAAAATCTATATATCATTACTGGTACATGTAGTTATAACCGATTTCTTTAGTAACATGTCTAGCCCATAAAACAATATCAAGTCTCTGGCCTGGCTTATCATAACAATCAGGATAATATGTAATATAACATAAAATTGTTGACAACAAGTCTAGATGTCTCATCCAGATACAAATATTTTGTCAGTTTATTGACCCTTTCCAACATACAGACATTTTCAGATGCCTTTGCAGCAGACGACTTTTGAAAAACATGGTGGCTAATGAAGAAATTACTCATCATGAGCAATTTCTCCCTTTGCCAAAATGATTTCAAGTCTTATCAAATAATTAAACACTCATTTATAGAGATTTTCTATATTTTTACCTAAATGTTTTCAAAGTCATCTGCTGCCTATTTGTTAAATGGTGGAAAGGGTTAACCCTTTCCCTCATATAGACGCTTTCTGATGCTCTGCAGCAGACGGCTTTTTGAAAACATAGTGACAAAAGAAGAAATTGCACAAAACGTGCAATTTCTCCTTTTGCCACAATGTTTTCCACTTTTTGTCATAGGTTATCCATTCAATTTTGGAGATTTTCTATGTTTTAACAAAATATGTTCAAAGTCGTCTGCTGCAGAATTGTCGTATGAGGGAAAGGATTAAACAAATGAGAAAATGAAGACACTACAGTATAACAAAAATGTGACTAATATAAATAATTGCTTTACCTTAAACCAAGAGTTTTAGAGAAAAAATAAATAAAACTAGAAAATAAGTAATTGTAAATGCAAGAAAGATAAAGATCTACAATCAAATAAAAAACAAAACTATTAAATTGAACACAAAATATGAATCTATAATGCGTAAGTTGTATATATTGGAATTCATAGAAATGGATTTCTAACAAATCACAAGTTTAACCCTTTCCCTCATAAGATAACTCTGCAGCAGACGACTTTGAACATTTTTTGTCAAAAAATAGAAAATCTCTATAATTGAGTGGATAAACTATGACTAAAAGTGGAAAACATTGTGTCAAAAGGAGAAATTGTTCTTCTGAGCAATTTCTTCTTTTGTAACCATGTTTTAAAAAAGCCGCCTGCTGCAGAGGCGTCAGAAAGCGTCTATATGAAGGAAAGGGTTAACCTTCTTTTTCCCACATACAACAAATCTGTAGCAGACGACTTTAAAGCATCCAAGACAAAAATATGGATTATTAAAAAAAAGTATAATAATTGATAAAAGTTGAAATCATTGTGGAAAAAGGAGAATTTGCTCATTATGATGGGCAATTTCTTCTTTTGTCACAATATTTTCAAAAGTTGTCAGTTGCAGATGGGAAAAGGTAAATTGCACATAACTAAAGTAACATGGAAATGTTTTACAACCGAGATTCTTGTTCATATGGAATGTTAAAACTGTTGCATGGATCTTATAATAGGTTTAACTTTAATCACACTTTTGCTCTGTCCTTTGACCAGTACCTGATGTAACATTTGAACCCTTTCCAACATGCAGAAACATTTTGGTGCTTTTGCAGCAGACAACTTTGGAAACACTGTGACAAAAGGAAAAATTGTCAATCCTAAGCAATTTCTCCTTTTGCCACAATGTTTCAATTCTAAGCTATATACGTATATATATCTTCATTTATAAAGATATTTCATAGTTTTATCTGGATGTTGTCAAAGTCCTCTGCTGCTGATTTGTTGTTGGTGGTAAAGGAGGCTCAATTACTATGGAAACATCCGAGGGGGAAGAAGGTAACATATCAAAAATTATAAATATACTTAAGACAGCTCAAAACATTGTAGGAAAAGCAATGTGTGGAATGTTGTCTGTATGAGGAAGAGAGTTTATAATTGCAGCAGTCAACTGAACAGATCGGGATGAAAACATACGACACTTCATCAATCTGATATGGGCGGTATCGAAAATAAGTACTTATATACAAAACACAACCAAGATGTCACATGAAGACAATCATTCAGCAGAGCTCTAGATAAGGAGTGATTTGCTTGTTTTTAAATCCTTACTTAATCCGCTAACCCTATGCTGTGGGTACTCAAACGATTCTTTTGAGTACCTACAACTTAGGGTTTGGTTGGATAATGAGAGAAATATTGTGGGGAAAAGAGATGTTAACCCATCCTTATCTTGACCTCTGATTCAGATCACAGTTGCAAATAAAACAGCGGATTTCAAGACCCAACTCAACTTTTAACAATGGGAATTTATGCAGCCTGCATTTTATGTTATTGCACGTAAACTTTGGTACTATTTTTTAACATGATCACATTTCACAAAGGGATTTATTAACCCTTTCCCTCATACGGCAATTCTGCAGCAGACGACTTTGAACATATTTTGTCAAAAATTAGAAAATCTCTATAATTGAATGGATAACCTATGACTAAAAGTGGAAAGCATTGTGGCAAAAGAAGAAATTGCTCGTTTTGAGCAATTTCTTCTTTTGCCACTATGTTTTCAAAAAGCCGTCTGCTGCATTGGCGTCAAAGAGCGTCTATATGAGGGAAAGGGTTAACCTTATTTGAACCTGTCCATGGATAAAGGTATAAATGTTATCTTTTGTGACAAGTAGAACCTGAATCGACTGTGAATCTGCAGTCTTATCATTGATCTACCCTGTTCACATTTTACATAAGCTTTGTTCAGACAACTTGTGAAGGTTATGATGTACAGGCTGATCTGAACATACATTGTTTAAAAATGTAAACTTTTCCCCACAGACAGACTTATTTATATGAAGGGTAAACTGATTTTATGAATTCTATCTAATATAATTCCATTGTGATTGTACCCTTAGAATCTGATAGAGATATAACTCAATTCTTCATCAGCAGACGTGTTTTGAAAACATGATGGAAAAAGGAGAAATTGCTCAAAACAGGCAATTTCTCCCCTTTCATAATGTTTTCATCTTTTATTAACCCTATCCCACATACAACAAATCTGCAGCAAACGACTTTCGAAACATCTAGTCCAAACTGTGGATTTTTTTTTTAACACAAGTATAATCATTGGGTAGGGTTGAAAATATTGTAACAAATGGAGAAATTGCCACAATGTTTTGAACAACATTCAATAATTTTTCTTTCATTTCTTATTTCATCAAGATGTTTTCAAAGTTATCTGCTGCAGATTTGCTGTATACATGCACAAATATCTAAATCAGGTGAATATTGTCAAGCAATACTTCAAATATACAAATGTAATTAATTTCACAATCCCTTTGACAATAAATCACGATATTAGTAACTATCCCATGCAGTTGTCATCTCCGCCCTCTTGAAGCTGTTTCCCTATGGAATCCGGGTCCGCTAATGGGTCAAGGTCAGCAAATAAACTAAACCACGCGGACATGTCTGGCTTTTGTCCCTGTTAAAATATTTAAGAAAAGAAATGTAAAATTTGTTGAGAAATTCAATCAAATATTAAAAACACGTTAAATGCAGCAATTAAACTAAACTACAGGGACAGGTTTATCTTTTGACCCTGTAAACATTTAAGAAAATGAACGTTTAGTTTGTTGAGAACCTCATCCAATCATTAAAAACATGTTGTTTTTATAGACTTGCTGTTAATGAACAGATTTTCAATGAAGTTGACCTTACAATGGTAGTCTAGACACTTATTGGAATGGTGTTTTAGGCCACTTTCAACAGTATTTTTAACCATTCCATCATACGACAATTCTGCAGCAGACGACATTGAACATATTTTGTCAAAAAAAAGAAAATCTCTATAATTGAATGGATAACCTATGACTAAAAGTGGAAAACATTGTGGCAAAAGGAGAAATTGCTCGTTTTGAGCAATTTCTTCTTTTGTCACTATGCTTTCTAAAAGCTGTCTGCTGCAGAGGCTTCAGGAAACGTCTATATGAGGGAAAGGGTTAACATTGCCATGATAATTCTATATTAAACACTGTCAACTGTGCTCGTTTTGAGCAATTTCTTCTTTTGTCACTATGTTCTCTAAAAGCCGTCTGCTGCAGATGCATCAGAAAGCGTCTATATGAGGGAAAGGGTTAAGGACATAACCTGGGAAAATTAGCGGTACAATTACCCTGACACCAATCGCAATCTTCAAAGTCCTTAGCACGATGGAGAAACGCCTTTACTGCGAGACCTAACAAGTTCAGAGGTTTTCACAGTAGACAACAAGTAATTGTAAACTTACCTTCTAACCCTTATCCTCATATAGACGCTTTCTGACGCCTCTGCAGCAGACAGCTTTTTGAAAACATAGTGACAAAAGAAGAAATTGCTCAAAACAAACAATTTCTCCTTTTGCCACAATGTTTTCCACTTTTAGTCATAGGTTATCCATTCAAATATAGAGATATTCTATTTTTTGACAAAATATGTTTAAAGTCATCTGCTGCAGAATTGTCATATGAGGGAAAGGGTTAAGACAAATGGTTTACACTTTCACATATACATGTATATGAAAAATTTACATCTCTGTAAAAATATGAAAAATCTTTATCAAAAATTGAATAATTATTGACTATCGTTAAAACATGGTGACAAAAGAAGAAATTGTGATGAGCAATTTCTCTTTTAGTTAAACAATTTTCAAAAGTTGTCTGCATGTGACAAAGGATTAACTTTGAGAATAATTAAAAGTTCAAGTAAATGCACAATACCTTCTTTGGCTGTTTAGGTTTTGCTCCTAGATCCTTGGGCTGGTTTTCAGTTTGCTGGGCTGTAGAAGAGGGAATCATCATGTCACCTGTCACAGAAATCAAGATATTAGAAAGGAAAATGTAACAAATTAGTTAATCATGCAGATCCATTTTGACCAGTCTGCAACCGCTAACTTTTGAAAAACATGGCAAAAGGAGAAACTGTTCATCAAGAGAAATTTCCCCATTTGCCACAATGTTTTCAATAATGATACTTTCATTAACAGATGGTGACTCTTGAAAACACTGTGACAAAAGATGAAATTGCTCATGATGTGCAACTTCTTCTTTTACCATAATGTTTTGAACTCTGTACAATAACCCTTTCCCTCATACGACAATTCTGCAGCAGACGACTTTGAACATATTTTGTCAAAAAATAGAATATCTCTTTAATTGATGGGATAACCTATGACTAAAAGTGGAAAACATTGTGGCAAAAGGAGAAATTGCTCATTTTGAGCAATTTCTTCTTTTGTCACTATGTTTTCAAAAAGCTGTCTGCTGCAGAGACATCAGAAAGTGTCTATATGAGGGAAAGGGTTAATGATCATACTTACATTTGTAAATATTTTCCATATATTTTGCCTCTGTATTTTCAAAGTTGTCTGCTTTAGGTTTGTAACCTGTGGAAAAGGGTTAACTAATCACTCTCCAGGTCTGCTTCCTGGATATTCTTACCCGAATACCTGATGATCTACAATGTCGAGTCTCATCCAGATCACATTACATTCTGAACCCTTTGCAGGGCCTGCACTGTCGTTCGCCACTTTCGCCAAATGCGAAGATTATTTTAAAGTGGCGAAGTTATTGCATGAGTGGCGAATGTAAGTGGCGAAAGATTTTTATCATCAACCTTTACCTGTTTTGGATAACAGTTAACGACATATGTAACGTTACGGCTCGAACTACGATGAATTAATGAATAAATTATATTGGAAGATAGGAAATGCTCGATGGTTTCCTTATTAATATTGGTCATAGTTCTGTCTTGGGAGGAGTCAATGTTGACCTCTCCAATATGAAGCTAGGTCAATAAAGAGAGTTATGAATATGTTAACAGGGCAGTATTTAAAGATGGCCCAGAGCCGCTTCAGAGAGAGGGAAATATAGCTAGGAGACAAGGCAGGAGATAGAGAGAGGAGGGAGCGGGTGTTAGAACTACATCATGTAGAGGGGCTGCCGAGATCAGACTCTTGGGAGAGAATGCGGGCCAAGAGTGTCGAGATCCTCTCTGCGGGGACCAGAGGGGAAGATATGGTATTAGAAATGATGTCGCGCCGAGATTATTGCCACTTTGGGCTAATGGAACATTTACTTAAATATCTTGGTAAAAGGAGGCGACTAAAATGACTATTGATGTTGTTAGATGTTCGATGTGTCAGTGTCGTATTATGCGTGAGAAGCAAATATTAAATAGTATGTTAGTCACATAGACTTGTTGAACTTTATTATTAAATAGTTTTACAACGCATCGCGAAGTACTAAGAGTCATACGAAAACGAGCCAAAGATAAAACGATAACATTACACATACAGTGACTGTTTCCGTTAATCTAAGATAATGCACCGCCATTTGATTTAATGTCGGGAACCAGTGACACTTTACAACATTTTTACCATTTACCTGAAAACTTGATTGATGATCAACAATGTCGAGTCTCATCCAGATTACATGACATTCTGAACCCAGGGCCTTTGGATCACATCGCTAGCATTCTATATGCGAGTCACACGGGAAACTGTTTACATGCACTTGTTTGCCCGAGTCTTAGGATAAAAGAGCCCTCTATGCCAAACTCAGCCCAACTTGTTCAATTTAGCAAGTGTCAACCATAACATAATTATTATAAGTACATACTGTAGATAAAAATCTGCATGCAAAACCTTGCAAAAGTATTTAAATAAATACATGTACTACTTGCAGAAGTTTCTTGGAGCTCTCCCTTCACCTATTGGTGAACAGTGCAGGATGATCTGAATCTACACAGTTCATAAATGCTTTAACCTTTTCCCTCATATAGACGCTTTCTGACGCCTCTGCAGCAGACAGCTTTTTGAAAACATGGATAATCATATGATGGAGACAAAAGAAGAAATTGCGCAAAATAAGCAAATTCTCCTTTTGTCACCATGTTTTCAACTCTGCAATTTTTGTACTTTTATTTTAAGGGAGTTTCCAATTGGGGGGGTTAAGAGTGTAACGGAGCACTATTCAGCTGTTCTTACCAGATTCGTTGAGATTCATACTTTCCATCTGTTGATTCATGTCTAGGAGGTTCGACGGCATGAACTCTGCCGAATTCTGGGATTGATCGGGTTCACCAGGTGTCAAGGTTGTTCCGGCAGTTAAAGGTGTATGTCCGAACACCGCCTGCCATTCTCGTGAAAAGTCGTCCTCGCCAGCTGTTGACGGTGCATTCAAGATTTCATTCAGTACTGTCATGTCATCTTTCTCCGAATCATCAGCTTCTAGATCATCTGATAAAAGGTCTTTTTGGGCTGAAAATATACAAACATGTACAGTCAAACTTGTGTTAGTGGTCACCTCTGTGGCCACTTGAAGATTAACCGCTTTCCTCATACAACAATTCTGCAGCAGACGACTTAAAACATATTTTGTCAAAACGCAGAAAATCTCTATAATTGAATGGATAACCTATGACTAAACGTGGAAAACATTGTGGCAAAAGGAGAAATTGCTTGTTTTGAGCAATTTCTTCTTTTGTCACTATGTTTTCTAAAACCCGTCTGCTGCAGAGGCGTCAGAAAGCGTCTATATGAGGGAAAAGATTAACCAAAACAACATTTTCTTCTTTATATGACTTGTATTAAGCAGCCACCTGTGTTCATGACTCCCCACTTGGTGGCTGCTTAAGATGAGTTTGACAATCTGCCATTTAGAGCTGTCTGCTTTAGATAAAAGCATTATATCTGGAAATTTAGTATGACAATTTGCATAAGGAGTTGAAACATTGAAGATAAACTTTAAAAGAAAAAATTGTTTGTTTTAACCAATGTCTTCTTATCCTGCTACCAAGTCATAAATATCTAGGTAATGGTTGCACAATTTGACATGTATTTCTGAGTCAGTTGAAGTACACAGATTTTCAATCTATCATTAGATATGTCAATTTTCTATGCATACAAACGGAGAACATGTGGCTAAATGGACAGTAAATCTATATATAAACTATAGAAATTAATACATTTAAGCTGGAGTTGAAAACTGCATAAATGAGATTGTGCTTATACTGAAATAGTTCTAACTCCCAGTTTCTAAAACCCAGTAGATCTACAGGCTCTCTATTACGTTACCTCAAAACAGATTACTTTTAGTTTTCCACTTTTAGTCATAAGTTATCCATTCAATTATAGAAATTTTCTACTCTTTGACAAAATATCTTTAAAGTCGTCTGCTGCAGAATTGTCGTATGAGGGAAAGGGTTAAATGGTTGGTTGACATTGAAGTTCTAGTTTAAAAGCAAACGAAATGTTTTAATGACTTCAGGACATAAATATCGGATGAGTTTTCACAGTATTGATAAACTCCCATGCGTACAATGGTATCAGAAAAATGTCATCTGAAAATCAATGAATTGTCGCCACATGGGTTATTAATCACTCGGAACACTTTCCCTCATGTAACAAATCTGCAGCAGATGACTTTGAACATATTTTGTCAAAAAGTGGAAAATCTCTATAATTGAATGGATAACCTATGACCAAAAGTGGAAAACATTGTGGCAAAAGGAGAAATTGCTCATTTTGAGCCATTTCTTCTTTTGTCACTATGTTTTCAAAAAGCCGTCTGCAGCAGAGGCGTCAGAAAGCGTCTATATGAGGGAAAGGGTTAATCACTCGGAACACTTTCCCTCATGTCACAAATCTGCAGCAGATCACTTTGAAAACCTCCAGACAAAACAATGTGGAAAGTCTCTAAAGATGTAAAAAGAATTATAGCATAGAGTTGAAAACTTTATGGCAAAAGGAGAAATCGCACCTTTTGACACAATGTTTTCAACTGTATTCAATATTTATAAATTCTTCCATAGATATTTTCCATATTTTTGTGTCAGATGTTTATAAAGTCTCCTGCTGCAGAAGTGTTGCATGTGGGAAAGGGTTAACCATATTGTTCATTTATCTGCCACCTTTCACAAGCAAAATGTCACTTTTAACTTTTCCCAACAAATCTGCAGCAGATGAATTTGAAAATATAGGCAAAAAAGGAAAAATCTCCACATCTTTCAATCAATTTCTTCTTTAACCCTTTCCCTCATATAGACGCTTTCTGACGCCTCTGCAGCAGACAGCTTTTTGAAAACATAGTGACAAAAGAAGAAATTGCACAAAACATGCAATTTCTTCTTTTGCCACAATGTTTTCCACTTTTAGTCATAGGTTATCCATTCAATTATAGAGATTTTCAATTTTTTGACAAAATATGTTCAAAGTCGTCTGCTGCAGAATTGTCGTATGCAGACGGGTTTTTGAAAACATAGTGACAAAAGAAGAAATTGAACAAAACGTGCAATTTCACCTTTTGACACAATGTTTTCCACTTTTAGTCATAGGTTATCCATCTGACAAAATATGTTCAAAGTCGTCTGCTGCAGAATTGTCGTATGAGGGAAAGGGTTAATGCCACAAACTTTTCAAATATAGTCTGCTGCAGATACAATTTCTTCTTTTGACACAATATATTTCATTAATATAGTCTGCTGCAGATACATCAAAATGCCACTGCAAGTGAAAAGGGGTTACATTTAACCAAACTTTCCAACATACAGCAGACAACTTTGAAAATATGTTGGCAAAACCCCAGTAAATCAATATAAATGAGTGTATAATTGCTGCAAAAAGTTGAAAACTTTGTGGCAAATGGAGAAATTGCTTGTTTTGAGGAATTTCTCCTTTTGCCACAATGTTTTCAGAAAGCTGTCTGCTGCAGAGGCGTCAGAAATCATCTATAAGTGCATGGGAATTGGTAAATGGAAGAAGATGAGTGGTTTTCTAAGAAAAACCGAACTAAAGGCATTTTGAAAACATAAGGAGAAATTGCGCAAAACAAGCAATTTCTCCTTTTGCCACAATGTTTTTCACTTTTAGTCATAGGATATCCATTCAATTATAGAGATTTTCTATTTTAGACTAAATGTTTTCAAAGTTGTGTGCTGCAGATTTGTTGTATGTGGGAAAGGATTAATGCATTTACAGTGTAGATGCTGTTCAACCTGGACTTGATAGGGCAGCTTGATATGAATCTGCACTGTTTGCCAATTAGTCATATAAGGTTTCCAGAAGATTCGGACAAAAGTTGTCCATTTGTATCGATCCTTATAACCTTTTCCAAGCTTTTGACCCATCTGCAACAGACGACTTTGAAAGCGTGGTTGTAAACACTCAGAAAACATCTATAAATGAAGGTACAATAAGTGGACAAAATTGAAAACATTTCCCTCATATGGCAATTCTGCAGCAGACGACTTTGAACATATTTTGTCAAAAAATAGAAAATCTCTATAATTGAATGGATAACCTATGACAAAAAGTGGAAAACATTGTGGCAAAAGGAGAAATTGCACGTTTTGTGCAATTTCTTCTTTTGTCACTATGTTTTCAAAAAGCCGTCTGCTGCAGAGGCGTCAGAAAGCGTCTATATGAGGGAAAGGGTTAAGTATATCTTATGTGCAGACAGATCTCTATCTAAGCATTACTATAATCTCTATCTACACATTATTATAAGTAAGCTTAGGTTGATTTTCCTGCTCATAAAATGTTCAATTTAAAACTCATATAATGACTGTAATAATTTAATATTATACGAGATATATACCGGATATATACCGGATGAGTTCTTACAGTCATTTGCTTTGAAAAAGTAACTAGCATCTCTTTTTCTCTAATAAACTTTTCCAGCTCTGTATCACAATTTGTCATATGTTACAACATTTTATCACCAATCTTTTTGCAGCAGACAGCTTTAACATAATCATATCAGGAAAAAGGTTATATATATATTTTCAGTTTAGACAGGTTCTAACAATTTATTAGGTAATTGGTTAGAGTTTATCTTTTAGGTCTTTTTAAGCCAAACATTGATCACAGTTTGTTTAAACATTTTCGCAAACTCTTTTCTTTTTTATGTTTAAGCTGTAAATACAATGTGTCACAGTTTACAATACAACAGCTTAGCCATAAACCTGTGGGAACATAATCATGACATCAAAAAAAGTATTTTTTACCAAGATATTTGAAAAGATGTCTGTCTGCTGCAGATAATTGCTGTATTTGGAGAAATGGTTTAGCAAATTTAACCCTTTCCCTCATATTGACGCTTTCTGACGCCTCTGCAGCAGACGGCTTTTTGAAAACATAGTGAAAAAAGAAGAAATTGCACAAAACGTGCAATTTCTCCTTTTGCCACAATGTTTTTCACCTTTTTTTCATAGGTTATCCATTCAATTATGGAGATTTTCTATGTTTTGACAAAATACGTTCAGTCTTCTGCTGCAGAATTGTCGTATAAGGGAAAGGGTTAATAAGTTTTCTGATACAGATGACTGTTGACACCTGAGCAAGTAAAGAAATATATGCTATAATTGAGCAATTGTTCCTTAACCAACAATCTTTTCAACTTTATTTCACAATTATACTTCCTTTATTCTAGATTTGCCTGGACTCTAACAGTCAATCCTTTCTCTCACGCAGCTTTCAAAATTCAAAAATGTATTATTAACCTTTAAACCCTTCCTCACTAGCAGACGCATCTGCAGATAACTTTAGCAAACACAATTGATGCAAAATAATTATTTTAAAAGTCATCTGCTATATTTTAGTTGTATGTGGGATAGGGTTAAACACAGGTTTATTTAGTAAAAAGAGTATTTCAAGAATGTCAAATGTGTCACCTACATGTTAAGTTTAAGGCTGACAGACAGACAGAAAGACTGTGGTAGACTAACTGAAGTGATCCCTATATGTCACCCTACTAAGGCACAGATGACATTTCTAATGATTCCTGGATGACATATTTTTCAACCAATCAATACTTGTACAATCTTTGTAGATGTTCACCTAAGAACATTTCTGCAAAATTATCTTGAAAACAGGCCAGTAGTTTTAGAGGAGAAGATCCTTTTATTTTTATCATCTCTTTTCCCTTTCTTATGCCACATCAACTTAATTTCTAGATAGACCTTAACTATTTGAACAATTTTGAAAGAGTAACGCCAATTGTCCAGTTTTGTTGAAACCAGTAGTTTAGGAGGTGTCGTTTAAAGCTAAAAAATAACCATCATCTGAATACATCCGATGATCTATAAAGAGTAGAGGGATAAGAAATGGGCGGTTTTAATACTGGTTTTTCAAAGGGTTTATATCGTTTTGGGTCCGGCAACTCTTCATTATCTACAGGCTTGAAAACACTTGAATCCTGTAGAAACAGAATATCTCTAGTATTTGTACAGCAAATATACCGGTAGGAAAATTCACTTTACTATGACCTTTGTATAAAGCAATTAATTTTGAAAAAATTATTAGAAAAAGAGACAATGTCAATGAAAAACATTTTCCCTATTTTCAGACATATTCAGAAAAGAGGCCAGCAGTTTAACGCTAACCCTATGATAGACATTTAACAATTTAACAAAGTGAAATTCAGTCTCTTCCTCCATTAAACTCTTTGGTTTCTGTTGCCAACTGGAAAAACAAAGTTGAAAAAATAGAATGAAATCACTAAAAGCAAGCAATTTCTTCCTTTCCCAACAATACTTTCAAAAGACATCTGCTGCATAATCACAAAATGTCATTTGTATAGCCCTTTACCAAAGTCACATTTTGACACATCTGCTGCAGACACCTTTTGAAAACATTGTGAAAAGGAGAAATTGCTCATAATGATCCCATAATGTTTTCAAATCAAATCAATAATAACAATAATTTCATTTTTACAAAAGTTTTTCATGTTTTCAAAGGAGTCTGCTGTAGATTTAATTTATATAGGAAACTTTCCCAACTAAAAACGCTTCAGACGCCTCTGCAGCAGATGACTTTTGAAAACATTATGACAAAAGGGGCATAATGAGCAATTTCACCTTTTGCCACAATGTTTTCAACTTTATTCACTAATTTCCTGTATTTATATAGATTCTCTGTATTTTGGGCTAGACGTTTTCAAAGTCACCTGCTGAATTACTGCTGTATGTGGGAAAGGGTGAGCCCTTTCCCTCATATAGACGCTTACTGACGTCTCTGCAGCAGACAGCTGTTTGAAAACATAGTGACAAAAGAAGAAATTGCTCAAAACAAGCAATTTCTCCTCTTGCCACAATGTTTTCCACTTTTAGTCATACTGGTTGGTTATCCATTCAATTCTAGAGATTTTCTATTTTTTGACAAAATATGTTCAAAGTCGTCTGCTGCAGAATTGTTGTATGAGGGAAAGGGTTAAGGTTAACTGATAAGGGTGTGATCTGTCCCGAGCAATAAGTAATATATCAGGTGTTATTATCTGTTTGAATTATAAATGGCTTAGTTATTGAGCTTTCGGTAGTCAAAGTAAAAGGAAGGTTTTGTTTGGACTATTTGTCATGAAAATGTATTGAATATTGTAGGGTAAGAAATTATTTTCTTTAATTATACTGGTAAAAATGTGGATAGAAGTTAACAGTTTTAAAAGTCTCTCCCATATAATTATGTACCTCTGCAGCAGACGAATTTTGAAAATATAATATTAAAAGCTATTATTGAGTAATTCCTTTTTTGCCACAATGTTTTCATCTCTTTTTAATTATTATACTCTTAGAAGTTAAATAACAGACTTTTTATATTTTTGCCAAGATGTTTTTAAAGTTGTCTGTTGCAGATTTGATGTTTGTGGAAAGGGATTATATGTAGATATACCAGATTTATGAATATACCAGATTTATGAATTAATTAATTTCTAAGTAAAATGTTTAAAGATTGTTATTTTTATATCAGTCTATATAAGGTTTTGTTTTTATACACTCTGTCTGGTGACAACCCCCAATACATGTAAAGCTCAATTAACCTTTTCAAACAAACGTTACAAATGTATGGCAGCTAAAAGACTCTGAAAACATTTGATTCTTTGTAGTGTTTTATGCTGCTTTCAACATTATCCTAGTTATATCACAGTGTTTCCTGGGTGTCAGTTACTATAATACTACTGGTTCAATTATGCTAACCTAGTGACACAAACCTGATTGGCAGGGATGGAAAGCATTTACTACCATTTTAACCCTTTCCCTCATATAAACGCTTTCTGAAGCCACTGCAGCAGATGGCTTTTTGAAAACATAGTTACAAAAGAAGAAATTGCTCAAAACGAGCAATTTCTCCTTTTTCCACAATGTTTTCCACTTTTAGTCATAGGTTAAATTATCCATATTGTTCAAGAGATTTTCTATTTTTGACAAAATATGTTCAAAGTCGTCTGCTGCAGAATTGTCGTATGAGGGAAAGGGTTAAAATACTTTGGCATGATATGACGAGGTATCGAACCAACAACAACCTGCACCCAAGGCAACACTCTACCCACTACACCATCGGGGTGGTTTCAGACGACTTTAACCCTTTCCCTCATACGACAAATCTGCAGCAGACGACTTTGAACATATTTTGTCAAAAATTAGAAAATCTCTATAATTGAATGGATAACCTATGACTAAAAGTGGAAAACATTGTGGCAAAAGGAGAAATTGCTCGTTCTGAGCAATTTCTTATTTTGTCACTATAATGTTTTCAAAAAGCCGTTTGCTGCAGAGGCATCAAAAAGCGTCTATATGAGGGAAAGGGTTAAAAACATCAACCGGTAGGCAAAAATATAGAAAATCAATGAAAATATCATTATTAAAATGAGTTGAAAACAATGTGGCAAAAGGAGAAATTACTCATTATGATGTTAACAAAAGTTGTCTGCTGCAAAAGTTGTCTGCTGCAGTTGTGTCAAAATAACTTTTGAAAACAGCGATTCCCCAGTCGCGGCACTACAGTCATGGTGGAGTGCCCTTGGGCAAGGCACATTTTCTAGCCTAGTACTGGTTTGTTTATTCAGGGATTATGAATAATTAAATTTAATTGCGCGCTAAATGACCTTAGCTGTCGATGCGCCATAAAACAATATACATTCATTCATTTTTAGAAATTTGCCCTATTTTAACCCAATATTTTTAAATTGTTTGCTGCAGATTTGTTTTATGCAGGAAAGGGTTAATTTAACCAGATCTGTGAACAAAAATTCAATATCCGGAAAATTGGAATTAAAATATTGTTAGTGATGAACAATTTCTACTTTTCACCAAATTATTTTAAACTTTGTATCAAAATCATAATTCAGACTTTCCAAAATATTACATCAGTCTAGATATTTTGTTCCCAAATATATATTTCAAGGCAAAAATCTCTGAAAAAGCCATATCATGATAAAATTTAATTCATTTCTACTTCCTAAACAGGTTGGATTTAATTACAAAATTTATTTTGACAACAGTTCACAATATCTAACAGCACGATAATCTTCCTTTACTCTGTTCACAATGCATACACAACTTGATGCATATTCAGAAGACGAATATTGAAAACAATGTGGCAAAAGGAAAAAATTGCTCATAATAAGCATTTTTTATTTTTTGTCACAACAATTTGAATTCTATGCCATTAAACTACTTTCTTGTATTGAGATTTTCTGCATTTAAGCCAAGCTCGTTTCAACATTATCTGCTGCAAGTTTACTGCATATGGAAAAGGGTTCATTTCAAAGTCGTCTGTCGCATATTTACTGTACTTGAGAAAGGGTTAAAAAGCATTTCTATTTACCAAGCAGACAGAATTCTTTTACAAACTTTATTTTGACAACTCACTTAAAACTAGCATATTCATCTTCCTTGACTGCTTACACACATGTGACATTTTAACCCTTTCCCTCATACGACAATTCTGCAGCAGACGACTTTGAACATTTTTTGTCAAAACATAGAAAATCCCCATAATTGAATGGGTAACCTATGACAAAAAGTGGAAAACATTGTGGCAAAAGGAGAAATTGCACGTTTTGTGCAATTTCTACTTTTGTCACTATGTTTTCAAAAAGCCGTCTGCTGCAGAGGCGTCAGAAAGCGTCTATATGAGGGAAAGGGTTAAGTGCCCGACAGTGCCGCCTGCTTGTCAAACATCTCGGTAAGACATAATACCTGTACAATTGGAGGCATAATTTATAAACAGAGTTCAAAACATTGTTGGGAAAAGAGAAATTGCTCACCTTTAGCAATTTGAGCTTTTTCCACATGTTCTGAAATGCCCGTCTGCTGCAGAGACATCGATGGAATGTCTTTTGTATCAGTGAAAGGGTTTTTACCTTTTCCCATTTTGACGCAACTATAGCAGACAACATTTTAAAACATTTTGGCAAAAGAAGAAATGGCTTATTAAATGATTTATTCATTTTTTTGCCACAATGTTTTCAGTTCTTTTTCAATGGTCATCCTTTTTTTTTTATAGAGAATTTCCATATTTTCACCTAGATACTTTCAAGTCATCTGTTGCAGATTTGTTGTATGTGGCACAGGGTTTAATAGGATTAAAATGATTTCCATCCCCTGTGAAATGAATAATTACTGTTCATGAACAGTTCTTGTATAATTCATGCAAAGTTCAGGTACCTGGTTCATGAACAGTTCATGGGATGTATATGAAGATAAAATGGCACACATTCTTAAAAAGTTCTTAAATATGTAGTTCTTGAACAGGTCATGAACAGTTCATGACACATTCAGGAAACATTGTCATTAAAAAGTTCATGAATTGTTCAAGAACTGAAAATTCATGAAATATTCTTGATTTTCTTTTTAAACATGAACTGTTCAAGAACTTTTTCCAGTGCAAATTCATTGTGCCATTTTCTCTTCATGGATTGTTCATGAACGGTTCAAGAACTATCGCTCATGAACAGTTCTAGAACTACAGTTCATGAACAGTTCAAGAACTACTGTTCATGAACAGTTCATGAAAAGTGCATGTTCAATTGGTTGGTAACCAGTGTATGAAATAGTCTGGGTGGACCTAAGAACCAGATTTTGTACAGAAGAAAATACAGAAAGCCTGTGCAGATTATGTACAGAAAATATTCTGGTTCATTGAAACATAGTTGAACCAGAATTCAATAAAAATATTTTTTATATGAAGACAATTGGCTTCTTTCACATGTGGCAATGTGATACTTAAATAAATCACCAATATAAACTTATTGTTTATGACATAGCATAATACAATTTGCTAATTTAATAAACAATGTAACATTTAAGACATTTACCAAATGTGCCCATCAAGTTGTTCATAAGAAATTACAAAAAACTTCTCTGTGCCTTTGAAACACAACATATTTCTCCCACCAAAAAACGTAAAGGAAGTAGTAAACATTACTAACTTCTGTTTGAAGAGTTCCTGTGTTTTATGCTTGAGTTAACTCCCTTGGTATATTTCAAATTCAAGTTCAGTTCCAGTGGTATTTTTGGTTATTCTACTGGTATTCCAGTAACATAGCAGGTAACAATGAAATTTCACTGGAATTGCATTAATGTTTTTCACTAGGGCCTTTACTTTTGACAAGAACATTTCAAAAGTTTTCACTATAATACATTTATAAGAACTTCTTTGGTTCTAGAAGTGTTCTAGAAGTGTTCTAGAAGTGATCTATAAATGTTCTTATTTCTCTATTCAGAATGGTAGTTTAAGAGATTCACACTGAGTTAAAAAGTCATTGTAATTTAATTAAATATCATTTTAAAATCAGTGATATATTTATATTAAACTTACTATTCAAGAACAGAATAAGAACTTATAGGGTCCATTAAAAGTACTTGAATTACACTTGACAGATGTTTATGAACTTGTTAAGAATTTGCCATGTTCTTCTTCAGTTCTTGAACAGTTCACGAACAAGTTGGTATTACTGTTCATGAACTAAAGTTCTTGAACTGTGATTAAGAACCATTTAATGTCAGTTCATGAACAGTTCATAAGTGGCATGAAAAGTTCATAATTTCAAGAACAACATTTCACAGGGGTTTCAATGCATACAACAATAAAATTCTATGGTTAATCCTTAAGACATTTTGAATGGAAAATGAAGTTACTTGCAAACAGTGCAGAACACGATGAAACAGCTCATCTTTTCTAATTTACCCGTTTTCTTTTCATAGGTAACTTTTAATGTTACTGCAGCAACAACCATGACATTTTTTGGAATTATTGTGGAAAAGTGAGATATTGCTCAAATAAGCAATTTCTCCCTTTTCCTATAATGATTTCAACTTTATTTCAATTTTATACTTTAATATGATTTTCAGTAACTGTTAGATGTTTTTTTCCTCAAGTAATTTCATAAACAGAAAGCTCATAAAATTATAGGGTTAACAAAATTTAAAAACCTACATTGATAACCCTTATATTGAAGACTTTTGAAAACATTGTGACAAAAGAAGAAATTGTTCAAAACGAACCATTTCACCTTTTGCCAATGTTTTCAACTTTTGTGTAAATATACCATCATTTATAAGGATTTTCTATATTTTTGTCCATATGTTTCCGAATTATTTTGCTAGATGTTTTCAAAGTGGTTAGACTGCTGCAGATTTGCTGAAAGGGTTAACACAATTTAAAAACCTATATTGTTAAAGGTATATTGAATTTTAAAAAAAGAGTATTGCTAAATGAGTTTCATTCATACATCCAACATAACTTTAACAATACCCCCGCACACCTATTATTTGTAAAATGGATTAGCTTTCACTCAGAATTGAAAATAATCTGCAATAGGAAATAACTGGACTACTAAATCTATTTAACAATATCCTGCTGTCTGATAAAGGACACAAGTTTCTTTGGATTTGATCTATATCATTATATCTTTGGATTTTATCTATACATTATTATATCGTAAGTTGTTTTTTAGAGTAAAATTCAAATTTCTTATCTTTCAAGTAACTCTTTCCCTTATACAGACACATTTTGATGCCCCCTACAGCATATGACTTCTGAAAACAGTGTGACAAAAGGAGAAATTGCTCATAATGAGCAATATCTTCTTTTGCCACAATGTTTTAGATTCTTTTCATTTATAATATCTTATTATACTTTCATTTACAGAGATTTTCAAAATTGTTGTTGTCTGCTGTTGATTTGTTAAATGTGGGAAAGGGTAAAAATTACCAATTTCATTTTTCATTATACACACATATATAAGTAAAAGAACTATGCTTATATACCATTTCATCTTTAAAGTGAAAAATTTAACTTATCAGCAAACATAATATTATACCTTTTATTAAGACATTAACAAAGTCCATGTAAATAATTTAAGAAAGAAGATTCAATAATTTCCATTTCTTAAAGAGAAGAAATAAACATGATATAATGTTTGTTTTGCTTGTTTTATCGAGCTTTGACACTCCATTTTCAACATTATTTCAGTTATATTAAGGCAACAGTTCATTTATTTGTAATCTCTTGGTAAACAAACCAGTACAAGGCTAGGCGCCTTTACCAAGGGCCAACATGACTGCCACAATTGGTGATCGCATCTGTGAAGCACCTTTCTAAAACCCTAACATTAACCACCGGGCCACAGCGATTTGCTTAGTGATAATGATTGAAATATAAAATTAAAGTATGAAGAAAAAAAAAACAGTATCAAATGAGGTCAAATCTGTTGCATTTACTAGCATTGATTGTATTATAATTATGTACCTCCTTTTCTTACAATATTTTACACACTTTGTCAAGAGTTATAGATGCAGTAAACAATACTGTCATTTCTCTACTAGTGTTTTCTCAAATATCTAAAGAAGTACTACATACAGATAAGGTTTAAATAAAAGTACTGCAGTGCTGACAACCTGGGGGCTGCCGGAAGGTTGGATTTTTTGACACACAGGCCCTAAGACCCCCCGGTTAATCTGCCACTGTATATTTCACGTGACTTCTTTTGTGGGGTGGGGGCAGTCGGGCACAGGCCCTAGTATGAGCCCCCGCTAAATCCGCCACTACATTTGCCACACTTTTTCTTTGTTCACCATTAATTTTTTGACGCACGGGCCCTATGACCCCACTTATATCAGGAGAAATGGTTAAGCATACGTATAATCTGCAGAGGAATGTTAATGTAATTATACAATGTACTGTAACCAAATTTCTGCAAGTGGCCAAGAATAAACATGTCCACAATTATTATGTCTTCTACAAATAAGAAGGAAATCTTAAATGTTGCTATATTCACCTATTATGCTAATAAAAGAAGAAACAATGATATCACAAATAAATAACAATGCATTTCTAATTTTCACAATCTCCATTCACAATTGATAAGAATTTGACATGTTTTAATATTTAATAATTTTCTACACACTGTGTTAAACCGTTAATACTTATATTAATAAGGATTTTTAGTTCATTTAATAAAAAATCTTCTCTATACTATCGGACATATTGAAAACTATAACATTACCAATATTTTTTTGAACTTTTGTATTTTGCTATTTGTACTGTATGTACATGATTGCAATCAAAATATTTTGTGTTGTATTGTAAGGAATAAATGTGTGTGTTTATATCACTGATAAACAAAGTTTTCTGGCTTCTGCTCCATAATGTATTTGAATATGAAAGAATTTGGTAACAGTTTAAATATGTATTGTTGACCAACTGGAATACATTAGTTCATGATTTCATAATTATGCAAACAATCTTGAGCTATAAACACCTTGAATATTTATTAGTGTATAAGCCTTTTAACCCTTTGCAACTTGTAGGCGCAATCTACTGCATCTGTTGACCATCATTCAATGAGCAATGTCTTCTTTTTCCACAATGTTTTCAACTATTTATGCTTTGATAGTTTCAAACTGGTCATCTAATGCAGATTTGGACTATGTGAGAAAGGATTCATATTATAGCATTGTCCTTGTTTGTAAATTCAACTGTCAGATGAGGAATACATAACATGGTCAGTTTACTATGTTTGTTTATGTCACACTGACAACTGTATTTACATGGACTATAAACATCCCCAAATGTATTTTGTTTATTTGTTAACCCTCTCTTCACATGTATAACACACCTACAACAGACAAGTTTAAACATGTAACCCTTTCCCACATATAGACCCATCTGCAGCGGACAAATTTTGAAAACGTTGTGACAAAAGGAGAAATTGCTCAAAACAAGCCATTTCTCGTTTTGACACAATGTTTTCAACTTTTTTTCAGTAATTATACCTTCATTTCTAGAGATTTTCCATGTCTTGAGTAGATGTGTTCAAAGTCATCTGCTGCAGATGTGATGTAGGTGGGAAAGGGTTAAATTAAAGCATCTATGAAATGATATTGGAAATCTTGATGAATGACAGTATTTGTTAGCTGTTTGTCCTTTTGCACAATCAGTTTCAAAAGTAATCTGATACAAATCATTCAAACCTCATATTCCAAGAAACAATACCTTTACATTATACCCACAACATAATTATATGGTTTTACCCCTTCCCATTTGCAGCGGACCATTTTTTGAAAACATTGTGGCAACAGAAGAAATTGCGCATGATGAGAAATTTCTCCTTTTGCTACAATGTTTTCCACTTTTAGTCGTAGGTTATCCATTAAATTATAGAGATATTCCATTGTTTAACAAAATATGTTCAAAATTGTCTGCTGCAGAATAGTCGTATGAGGGAAAGGGTTAAACTTGAATACTGGCACATGATGATTGTTACTGCAATGCACTAATAACAAGAAAAGGGTCAATATATTTATCTTAACCTTTTGTTTTTGTTTACATTTGATGATTGATTGCCTTTTTAGTTTGAAAGTTGGAGTGTTATTTTAATTTAAAAATCAATAAACAATTGATTTTTTAGAGGAAAACGGTTGTAATACTTGACTTATACTGCTTAACCATTTCCCCACTTGTAGACACATTCTGATGCACATCGGCAGCAGACAAGTTTTGAAAACATTGTGGAAAAATCGTAAATTGCTTTAAAAACAACAGCTTTTAAAATAATACTTTTACATCTTAATTATAGCAAAGTCTGTATTTGATCTATCTCTATGTCATTCAATTTTCTATAACCCTTTCTTACTAACTTATAGACATAAGCAGTTTGCCAAAATGTTTTCAACTTTATACAATAATTATATTTTTTCATACTTTTGTCTAAATATATTAAAAGTTGTCTGCTGCAGATTTATTGTATGTGGAAAAGTGTCAAACAACAACTTTTCAAAATAACACTATTACAACTTAATTATAGCATTTTGATTTCAATCAAGTTTATATTTGATCTATCAGTGTCATTCAATCTTTAAACCCTTTCGCACATACATTAAAACTCTCTATAAATGAAGGAATGATTACTGGAAAGAAGTTGAAAACATTGTGGCAAAAGGAGAAAAAGCTTATATTGAGCAAAAGTCATCTGTTGCAGTCGAGAATCAGAAGCATCTGCACACATTTGCAGTAGACAACTTTGAAAGCATCTAGGGAAAACAAGGAAAATCTCTATAAATGAATTTCTTAGGTTGAAATCAGTGTGGCAAAAGGGGAAATTGCTCATCATGATCAATTTCTCCTTTTGTCACTATGTTTTCAATAGTTGTGTGCTGCAGATGCATCAGAAAGCTTCTGTATACGGGACACGGTTAATGACATTAAAACTCTTCCGTATTGGGGAAAGAGGGCCAATACTCAGAAGTCATAGTCTATATTATACAAGAGGGCCATGATGGCCCTGGATCGCTCACCTTAATTATACAATGTACTGCAATGCAAAATACATCAGGACAATTATTCTGAATGCAACCTCCACAGTGTTAACAAGATTTTCCTTCATTTGGCCTAGTGATCTATATTTTTTTACCTGATATGACCCATATTCCAACATGGACTAGATATTATCAAGACAACATTCTGACAAATTTTCAACTTGCTCAAAGTAAAAATGCGGCATCCGGAGTTTGAACAATATTTTCCTTTATTGACCTTGTTTCTGACCCTACATGATCCATATTCGATCTTGGCTTAGATATCATTTAGATAAACATTCTCATAAAATGTCAAGCTGCTGTAGCAAAAAATGTGTCTTCTACAGAGTTAACAAGATGTTCCTTCAATTTGGCCTAGTGACCTAGTTTCTGACCCAATATGACCCATATTCGAACTTGACCTAGATATAATTCAGACAAACATTCTGACCAAATTTCAAGCTGCTGAAGCAAAAAATGTGGCATCCAAAGTGTTAACAAGATTTTCCTTCAATTTGGCCTAGTGACCTAGTTTTTGACCCCACATGATCCATATTCGAACTTGGCTTAGATATCATTTAGATAAACATTCTCATAAAATGTCAAGCTGCTGTAGCAAAAAATGTGTCTTCTACAGAGTTAACAAGATGTTCCTTCAATTTAGCCTAGTGACCTAGTTTCTGACCCAATATGACCCATATTCGAACTACCTAGATATCTTTAAGACAAACATTCTGACAAAATTTCAAACTGCTGAAGCAAAAATTGCGGCCTCTAGAGTGTTAACAAGATTTTCCTTCAATTTGACCTAGTGACCTATTTTTTGACCCAACATGACCCTTGATCGAACTTGACTTATATATCATCAAGAAAAACATTCTGATAAAGTTTCATCATGCTAAAATTAAAAATGCAGTATCCAGAGTGTTAACAAGATTACCCTTCAATTTGGCCTAGTGACCTAGTTTTTAACCCGGCATATTCGAACTTGGCCTAGATATCATTTAGACAAACAGTCTGACCAAATTTCAAGCTGCTTAAGCAAAAAATGCGGCATCCAAAGTGTTAACAAGATTTTCCTTCAATTTGGCCTAGTGACCTAGTTTTTGACCCTGCATGACCCATATTCGCACTTGACCTAGATATCATTTAGCTCAACATTTTGACCAAATTTCAAGCTGCTGAAGCAAAACATGCGGCTTCTACAGAGTTAACAAGATTTTCCTTCAATTTGGCCTAGTGACCTAGTTTCTGACCCAATATGACCCATATTTAAACTTGACCTAGATATCTTTAAGACAAACATTCTGACAATATTTCAACATGCTCAAGTTGAAAATGTGGCCTCTACAGTGTTAACAAGATTACCCTTCAATTTGGCCTAGTGACCTAGTTTCTGACCCGATATGACCCATATTCGAACTTGACCTAGATATTTTTAAGACAAACATTCTGACAAAATTTCAAACTGCTGAAGCAAAAATTGCGGCCTCTAGAGTGTTTAACAAGATTTCGCTTCAATTTGACCTAGTGACCTCGTTTTTGACCTCATATGGCCCAGTTTCGAACTTGTCCAAGATTTGATGGAGATGAATGTTCTGATACACTTTCATGAAGATTGAATGCAAAATGTAGCCTGTAGAGTGTTAACAAGCTGAAATGTTGACGACGCACGACGGACGGACGCCGGACAAAATGTGATCACAATAGCTCACCTTGCACTTCGTGCATAGGTGAGCTAAAAAAGACATTATAATTTCCCACATGACGCATTTCCATGCATCTGCAGCAGATAACTTTTGAAAACATAATGTGGCAAATCATGAGCATTTTTCTCCATTTTGCCACTAAGTTTTCAACTCTATTCAAAATAAACACTTTCATTTCATTTTCATCATATTTTCCAAGTCGTCTGCTGCAGATTTGCTACATGAGGGAAAGGGTTAACAGCCATCAAAGTTTGTTCTACATGGAAAGTATGATTATAGGTGTGAATCAATAGTTGAGATTACTGATATTTGTCTGCTTAACCCTCAATTTCCCAACAAATCTGTAGCAGACGACTTTGAAAATATCTTATCAAAAATGTGAAATATCTCCATTAATGACCGTTTAATTACTAAATTGAGTTGAAAACATTAAGGCAAATGGTGAAATTGCTCTGCACCTTTGCCACAATGTTTTCAAAAGTCGTCTGCTGTAGAGGAGTCTGTAAGTGTCTGTATGTGTGAAAGGGTTAAATCTATTTGCACATTTAACCCTTGCCCTCAGACAGATACTTTCTGAGGCCATTGTAGGAGAATACTTTTAAAATTGTGGAAAATGGAGAATTTGTGGCAAACTATCCGTTTGTCATAATGTTTTCAACTGCAGTCAATAATTGTACTTTCATTTTCTCCGTTTGCAACAATGTTTGCCACTCTATCAGGGCCTCCGCTGTCTGTTGAAAAGACCATGCAATGATTAAACTCGTATTTATAATTAGTTGCCGTATTTCCGCCTAGATATTTTAAAATTCGTCTGCTACAGATTTGTTGTTTGTGGGAAAGGGTTAGCCCTTACCATGTCATCTGACTTAACCCTTTACCTCATAAAACAATTCTGCAGCAGATGACTTTGAAAAAAAAAAAATTAAAACATAGAAAATCTCTATAATTGAATGGATAACCTATGACAAAAAGTGGAAAACATTGTGGAAAAAGGAGAAATTGCACGTTTTGTGCAATTTTTTCTTTTGTCACTATGTTTTCAAAACGCCATCTGCTGCAGAGGCGTCAGAAAGCGTCTCTATGAGGAAAAGGGTTAACAGATATCCTGATATATAAATTTACATCTGTAGCAGACAACTTCTGCTTACATTGCAAAAATTGTTACACAAAAGCAATTCTTTGTTTGCCACATTATTGTACAATTTTTTCGATAATTTTATTCAATAATAATACTTTTATTTGAAGAGATTTTTAATAGTTTTGCCAAGATGGTTTCAAAGTCGTCTGCTGCAGAATTAATGTATGTGGGAAAGAGTTAAAATAAATTGTAGCATCTAGACATTTTGAGGAATCATTTTGATACAAAACTGAAGATAGGATTGTTTTGCTTTTGCTATAATTGCCTGAAGAAAAGGGCTTCAAACTTGCCTGTGTCAGGACTTAAGATAAACTTTTGGAAGTATTATTGACAATGTTTTCTAGTTTTAAAAAGAAAAATTAGATCAATATACATGTATAAAGTAAGATGGTAAATCACCATTGGCAACAACTATTAAATATTAACAATTTGCAATTATAAACAGCAAATATTTATATTTTAAATTTCTTTTCTTATTCAGATAAAGGCAACTGAAATCTGGAGATTAAAGCACAACCTTAAAAGACAGAAAAAAACTCAGCTCAATGATGTCTGGGATTGTTGCTAATGGTGACCAATCTCTCACACTCAGTGAATTGATTGAGACTGGTTTCTTGAAGTGTTCCATCTGTGCCAAGCATTACGAGGACCCAAGACTGCTTCCATGTCTTCATACATTTTGTAAAAGATGTATAGAGTTGATAACAGTCAATACACAGTCTGAGAAGGAACAGGATCTAGTTAACCAGACAGAAAACCAGTCTAATAACAATGATGAGGATGATATATCAAAACCAAAAATCACGAAAGTGTCGCGGACCATTGCTCTTGATTGCCCGACATGCAAATCTAGAATTGAAACAAAGCTAAAGAATGTGTCCGAGTTCCCAGACGATGTCTTTATGAAGGATCTGTGTGAGATGTATGATTATAAGCATGAAATGGCCAGAACATGTGACTACTGTTCTTATGACAACAAGGTTTCCAAGGCAACCTCTCTGTGTCTTGATTGTCATGACAACATGTGTCAAGGTTGTACAGCAGCCCATAACAGAACCAAGGTCACAAGAAATCACAAAGTCATTGCTTATGATGCAGCTCAAAAAGGATTATATGATACAGACATCCGTGAGTACCAACATCAAACATGTGATACACACAAGGATGAACATCTCAGCTTGTTCTGTGAAAAATGTGAAGTCCTGATATGCAAAGAATGCAAGGTCAGTCACCATGACAATCACAAATGGTCCAATACAGAGAAAGCTGTGACCAAGTACGAGATCCTGATGAGGAACTTGTTACAGGGGATACAGAAACAGATACCGTCAATACATAATTACATCAAGTTTCTGAATAACTATGAAAGCTCGACAGAGAGAAGTCGCGAGAAAATTATCCGGGATATAACACACCAGGCGGAAGATCTCCACAAAATGATTGATGACCAAAAAGAAGCCTTTCTCAGTGCTTTGAATGGTGCAGTGGATGCAGAGCAGCATGGGATACAGGGTAAAGCTAGCAATTTACAAACAGCGGCTAACGCTTTACAAAATAACGAAACCTATTTAAGTAATATCCTAAATCATGGCAAACCGGATGAGATGCTTGTACTACACAGGGCAATTACACACCGTCTTACTCAGCTCACACATATGCAGTTGGATGGCATTACACAGAGACTAAGAACAGATTTCATCATTGGAAACTCTACAAAAAGAAACATTCAGACGATATTTGGGAAACTGTCCAATGATCACTCTCCAATTGGCCAATCAGATTCTGGGCTGGCTTCTAGCAATGCACTGCAAATCCAGACCATGTTGCCCAATGTGAGAAACTCGGTCGAATTAATAACAGAATTTGATGCACAGGGAACCAATGAGGAAAAAGAAATCTGGCCCACTGGACTCACAATTACCCCATATGATGACATAGTAATTGTTGACAGAGATAACAAGAAGGTCAAGATTTATGCCAATGGGAAACTGAAACAAGAAATAATCGGTAAAGGTGAGGCCAGGTTTAAATCTCCGTTCGATGTCACCGTCCTCAAAACAGGTGAAATAGCCGTCACTGACCAGGAAGATGAAAGTGTCAAGATTTTCGCAACTAACGGAGACCATGTTTTGACAATTAAGCATGATGAAGTCAAATACCCTAGAGGTATTGCAACTAATAGTAGAGGAGAGATAATTGTTCTTGACTGTCAGTTGAAACAAATAACAGTACATGATCCTAAAACAGGTGACAAGATACAGACAATCGAGGCAGTGGATGAGAAAGGTTCTAAATTACTTGTGGATCCATTTTACGTCACAGTAACAGCTCAAGACAACATAATTGTCACTGACACAGCTGCACCGAATCTCAAAGTGTTTAGCCCAAACGGTAAATATGTTTCAAGTTACGGACACTACGGCATGAGAAAAGACGAAGTGCTACAACCTTATGGCGTATGCTGTGATGCATATGGTTACATCTTTATAGCGGACAATCAAAATCACCGAGTACACATGTTACTTCCCGATGGAAAGTTTTCGAAATTTATTGTTTCAAAGTCAGACTCTCTCTGGCATCCAATGGGGATGGCAATATCTCAGAAAGGGCATCTTGCCATTTCAGAGGCTCTTGGGAAAGTGAAAGTTTATAAATATATATAAACCACGCAATAGGATATATCTAATTTTAAAGCGATTGTCTGATTTCGGGGTCCTCTTTACCATATATAAAAATTTGCAGTAGACAAACGTTGATCACATTTTCGCATTAATTAGTGAAAACCCTAAAAATCAAAGAATATTTATTGAAGAGAATTGATAACATTGTGGAAAAAGGAGAAATTGCTCATGATGATTCTTCCTTTTACCACAATGTTGTCAAAAGTTGTTTGTTTAGATGCATTTAGATGCATTTAAATGCGTCTGCAAGTTGGAAAAGGTATAAGGCCAAGTTAAGCCTTGATCGTCCTCAATGCAATAGGAATTATGATTTGTTTGTGCAACTGCATGTCAATGTCATTAATAATGCCATGAGCTTTTCAAATTAAGAAGAGATCTAAGCAATATAATTTTCTTTCCCATTTTACTTGGCACATTTCAATAACAATCAACTCATTCTAAATATTTACCTTTTATGTGCACAGAATGACAGAGGTCAATGGTTATAAGATTAGGAAACTAAATATTTTGTTCAGATGGTGAACCAATTCCCATATAGTCAGAATATAAAGCAGACAAATTTGAAAATATGGGAAATCTCTCTAAGAAAAAGTACAATTAATTATGTTATAATATAGTAGAAACATTGTTGGTAAAGGAGAAATTCCTGATTATGAGCAATCTATCCATTTCCCACAGCTTTCAAAAGTTGTTAGGTGTAAAGCTTTAAAAATGTGTACATGTGTGAAAGCCTTAATGCATTTTGAATGTACATGCATTTATTTCTATTTATTTCATAGATATATATATTTGTTATATACCATTAAAGTTGTATATTTATCAGCTATTAAGTCTTTTGGATTGTACTTTTTAATTTGGCACTTACATATTCAATTTTGTTTAACCCTTTCTCCCATACCAAATTTACAGCAGATAACATTGAAAACATATAGAAAATCTCCATAAAAGATAGTATAATTAGTGAACCAAGTTGAAAACATTGTGGCAAAAGGGGAAATTTCTCGATATGAGCAAATTCTCCTTTTGCCACAATGTTTCAAAAGTTGTCACCTTCAAATGCGATGAAATGCTTCTACAAGTGGAAAATGGATAACACCTCTATGATAAATGGGACCTTTTATTCCAAAGACAAACAAGAGCAAACACATATGTCAGCTGCCAATTTGTCCAATTAGACAGTCAAAAGTGTGATGAGCAGATGGAAAACAATGCAGAAGTGCATTCATTCACCCTTTCCCACTTGCTGAGGCATTTGCAACAGATTTGCGACAATATGTTCAATTCTATCCAACAATTATACCCTCATTTATTGAATTATTTCCATTTTTTGCCAAGATATTTTCAAAGTTGTCTGCTGAAGAATAGTTGTATGTGGAAAAGGGTTAACCCTTTCCCTCATACGACAATTCTGCAGCAGGCGACTTTGAACGTATTTTGTCAAAAAATAGAAAATCTCTATAATTGAATGGATAACCTATGACTAAAAGTGGAAAACATTGTGTCAAAAGGAGAAATTGCACGTTTTGTGCAATTTCTTCTTTTGTCACCATGTTTTGAAATAGCCATCTGCTGCAGAGGCGTCAGAAAGCGTCTTTTTCTATTTTTTGACAAAATACGTTCAAAGTTGTCTGCTGCAGAATTGTCGTATGACGGAATGGGTTAAACCCCTTTCAATACTTTTTCAGTCAGTTATATCAAGGCATTTCCTAGGTAAGTTACGAGTTCTTATGGTCCATTTATTCTGACACAAGCGAGTCAGTCTAAATGCCAACCCCACAACCCTGAGCAAAAAGGAGGGAAAACCATTGCGAGCCAATCCATTTATAAAATCTTTTGTATAAACTGACCAGAGTTGTTTGAAAAAATAGAACTATTAAATCCTTCATCTCAATTATTTCACTTTTTTCCACATGGTTTCAATTTGGGAAAATTTAAAAGTCTTTCAGACAACAAGACTGTTTGAAGGAACACATGTTGAGTATCATAAAAAAGAAGAAAGAGTACTACAACTATTACTCACTACTTTTTGGTAATGGCAGTTTTGTGTCTAATTTATCAAGATTTTCCATGAAGTCATACTGGCCCGCCAGTTCCCGAACTTCCTCACCAAAATCAAATATTGGTTCCTCACCTTTAACGCGACCTTCTTTTGATGACCCTGCAAAGAGAAGATTGATTAGTCCATTATTCCATACAGACAACATTTGATTTCGCCGCAGGAGATGACTTTTGAAAACATTAAGCAATTTGTCCACTTCCTCACTATGTTTCTAAATTTGTATTAACCCTTTCCATCATATAACAATAACAGCAGATACCTATGCAAACATTTAGGCAAAAGTATGGAAAATCTCTTTAAATGAAAGAATGATTATTGAAAAGAGTTGAAAACATTGTGACAAAAAAGGAGATTGTTCGTTTTGAGCAATTTAACCTTTTCCCACAATGTTTTCAAAAGTGGTCTGCTGCAGTGTATGTAACATGTAAAGTGTATGTATGTGGGAAAGGGCTATTATCCTACTTCCAATGTTTATATAACATGGCTTGAAAGCAAAGCAATCTTAGGGACCAGGAAAATAAAAACATTCAACACAAAAGGTGATGGAGAGAAAATGAGCGGAGCTCTAGGAGAACCAACTTTAGTGTAATTATTACATCTGTTATACGACAATTCTGCAGCAGACGACTTTGAACCTATTTTGTCAAATGATAGAAATTCTCTATAATTTAATGGATTACCTATGACTAAAAGTGGAAAACATTGTGGCATAAGGAGAAATTGCTTGTTTTGAGCCATTTCTTCTTTTGTCACTATGTTTTCTAAAAGCTGTCTGCTGCAGAGGCATCAGAAAGTGTCTATATGAGGGAAAGGGTTAACAAAACAGGAGAGCCATGATGTCCCCGGATCGCTCACCTGAGTTAACATAGTCAATCACAATAACTTATTTTGTGGTCAGGTAAGTTAATACTAGAGTTTTAACAGGATATCCTTTCTATTTGACCTAGTGACTATGTTCTTTTTAGTTGACATGACCAATATTCAAACGTGGCCTAGATATCATAAAGACAATCATTCTGACAAATTTTCAACATGCTTATTAAGGTCAAATTACGCTAAATGCATCCGCTGTCATGCTGATCTACACCACTCTAGTCCCTAAAAATAAATTTGTTTGCGTAGGAATGAGTGTATACCATCACCAGAATGTATTGAATATATGACATTGAGATTTGGTCCAAAATGACGGTAACCATTTTCGCTTGGTGAGTTCTTTCTTGCCAATTGAGGACTGAAACTCGTAGATTAACAAGGAAAGAAATAAGGAATTTATTTGGTGTATTGTAACCTTAAGCTAAAAATTCTGCTTCATGAGTTTTAACAAGATATTTCTTCCATTTGGCTTTTTGACCCGACATGACCCATATTAAAACTTAGCCTAGATATCATCAAAACACCCATACTCACAAACTTTCAAGACGCTGAAGTAAAATATTCGGTAAAATATACCGAATGTTTGACCAGACATGACCCATTTTGGAACTTGACCTAGATATCCTCAAGACAAACATGCTCAATTTAAAAATGCAGTGTTAACAATATTTTCCTTCAATTTCACCTTGTTACCTTTTTTTTTTTTTTCACCTCACATGACCAAGTTTCAAAATTTGTCAAGATTTGATAAGAGAAGTTTGTTCAAAACATTGTGGCAAAGGTGAAGTTTCATGAAGATTGCATGCAAAATGTTACCTGAAGAGCGTTAACAAGGTATTTTGTGACGAGGCATGACAGACCCCTCTTCTAAAAACCCTCTTTGCCCTATTGGCAAACAGTAGTGAGCCAGATTAGATTGTGAGGTTGTTTTTTCCGGAGTGCAGCTGAAATAATTCAAAAACAATAACCTACCTCTGCCATGTCGTAAGTCGGCCGGATCAGTCAACAAGTTGTGCAAGCTAGATTTATCATCATCATACTCCCTCTTCTCTTCATCGAGGGCTATCAACCTGGCAACAATACAAGGGCTAGAGTTAAGAGGCCAAGTAACAGTAAGATTCTCAAATCCTTATTTGAACTGCCAAACTCTTTGTAGTGGGTACACACAGCAAACATTTCTTTTGTCACTATGTTTTCAAAAGCCGTCTGCTGCAGAGGCATCAGAAAGCGTCTATATGAGGGAAAGGGTTAAAAAGATCAAGCAAGTTTGGAAAACATGATTTAAGGAGAAATTGATCATAATGAGTTTAATAGAGTCATAAAAGAAATATTGAACCATTCCCATATACAACAAATCTGCAGCACACGACTTGGAATAAAATAACCAATTATAACACAAATACAGACACTTTAAGACAAAAGGAGAAACTGCTTATTATGATATGTTTTCCTTTATTCAGTAATTCTTATTTCATTTATAATAAGCTTCCATACTTATTGCCAAGAGGCTTTTAAAGTTGTCTGCTGCATTGTTTATGTATGTGGGACAGGGTTTACTGGATTTATTGTTTTAAGATTCTATATCTTACATTACCAAATCCATCAGCATTCTAAAGCTATTAACATTTTCCCTCATACAGACGCTTTCCGACAACGCTGCAGCAAACAGCTTTTTGAAAACATGGCGACAAAAGAAGAAATTGCTTAAAGCGAACAATTTCTCAATTTGTCATCATGTTTTCAACTCTATTGAATTATTGTACTTTCATTTAAAGGGGGTTTCCAATTTTGTTTGGGTATGTTTTCAGAGTCGTCTGCTGCAGAGTTGTTGTATGTGGGAAAGGTTTAAACCTATTTAGATTTGTTAGTTTGAATGTTATTTTATGTCACTTTCGGCAGTATCTCATTTATATCACAGCATTTTCGGGGTAAACTATAAGTTCTACAACTATTATTATCCCGACAAAAAGATAATCAGTTTTAATGATATCCCATGAGCGCCATGGAGGGAAACCTTTACAACCAATTTTAACCCTTTCCCACATGCAGATACATTTTGATGCAATAGCAGCAGACGACTTTTGAAAACATTGTGGCCAAAGGGGAAATTGCTCATGATGAGCAATTTCTCCTTTGGTCACAATGTTTTCAACTTATTTAACAATTAAGCTATCTTTTATGGACATTTTTTTAGGTTTTTGTCACAATGTTTACAAAGTGGTCTGCTACAGATTTGTTATATGTGGGAAAGGATTAAATGACTCAACCAGGGATTGATCCCGTCTTCTGCTCCCGAAGCGCAAGCTCTTACCCACAGAGACTTTACTACCAACCTATCATGATTCTATGAACCTATAAGGAAAACTATAGCTACATACAAAATATTTAATTGTACTCTGTATTTGATTGTATAATCTTCCTTCATACAATAAATCTACAGCAGACGACTTTGAAAATCTCAAGGCAAAAATAGAGAAAAGCTCAATAAACGAAAGAATAATTCTTGTATAGGCTTCAGATGAAATGAGTTTTGATTAATCATAAGCATTTTCTCATTTTGTCACAGTGTTTACTCAAGTCATATATAATATGGGTGCATCAAAATGAATCTATGTGTGGGAAAGAGTTAAGTTTTATTTGAAGAAGGGCAGAAAAATGCAAACTTCCATAATCGCAAGGCTATGTATCAAAGTCAACAATTTCTTTATTTGTGATTTTTGTTTGTTTCTAATCTCTTACAGGCAACAGCTGTGTTCATCATTATAACAATTCATTCAAACCCTGAAATCTCTGCGTACATGAACATGCATGAACATACATGAACATACATGAATGTACATGAACATACATGAACATGCAATTTTCTCTTCACCCTTCCCACCACACAAATAAAATACAAGAGGGCCATGATGGCCCTGGATCGCTCACCTGATCTATAGGATTCATAATATGAAGCATGTAGATTTTAAGGTATAGTATTTCTCTTAACTGTAATAGATGTAAAGTGTTGAAATAACATGAATTCATATTTGCTATTTTGATTAACTTGGAAAACACTTGTGAAGTCAGAAATAAGCCTGGTAGTAATGAAGACTGTATATACAGGCGGAGGAATTTGTTTAAGATTTAAAATAAAACACTTTTTTTTGTTTAACTTTTATTGAAAATAATTACTTTTTTGTGTATTTCAAAGACAAAAAGAAAAGCAAAATAAAAAATTGTTTCATACTATGTGAAAAGTAACATTTTTCAAAACTGTTGTATTTCATGCTAACTGTGGTGTTTCTTTAATAATTATTCTCAATCTTCATAGAGGGTGCCCTTAGGAACATAAATTTTGTGCAAAATAATTTTTAAATTGGGCCAGCACTTTTGGACAAGAAGTTTTTTTAAGATTTGGCAATTTTCCCCTCTTCTAATGCCGCAGCAACCAAAGTTCTACTTGGAATTAAATTCTTTGAACAACATTGAAAGATACCACCTTAGGACCATTTCTGTGAAGTTATTTTGAAATCTGGCCAGTACTTTTGGACAAGAAGATTTTTAAAGTTTTAACAATGCACATATAAGGAAAACAAGCCCCACCCCCTTGCGGCCATGTTTTTCAACGGATCGGAAATATTTGAACAAGCTTGGTAGGGGGGGTGCCCCAAGGAACATTTGTGCAAAATAATTTTTAAATCGGGCCAACACTTATGAACAAGAAGATTTTTTAAGATTTGGCAATTTTCCCCTTTTCTGATGCTGCAGCAACCGAAGTTCTACTTGGAATGAAATTCTTTGAACAACTTTGAAAGGGGACCACCTAAGGACCATTTCTGTGAAATTATTTTGAAATCTGGCCAGTACTTTTGAACAAGATTTTTTAAAGTTTTAACATTGCACATATAAGGAAAACAAGCCCTGTCCCCTTGCGGCCATGTTTTTCAACGGATCGGAAATATTTGAACTATCTTGGTAGAGGGTGCCCTAAGGAACATTTGTGCAAAATAATTTTCAAATCGGGCCAGCACATTTGGACAAGAAGATTTTTTAAGATTTGGCAATTTTCCCCTTTTCTGATGTCGCAACAGCCGAAGTTCTTCTTGAAATTAAATTCTTTGAACAACTTTGAAAGGGGACCACCTAAGTACCATTCCTGTGAAGTTATTTTGAAATCTGTCCATTGGTTTAGTAGAAGAAGTCATTTGTAGGAAATTGTTAACAGACGGACGGACAGACGACGCCGGACATTCAGTGATCACAAAAGCTCACCTTGCACTTCGTGCATAGGTGAGCTAAAAATACAGAAATCTCTATAATAGAATGTACAATTATTCAAGAGAGATGATAACATTTGCTGCTGTGGAGTGAAAGCTTGTCTATTTTTTCAAAGTCCAAAAAGGGGCATTGCTGAGTAAAGACTATTGCCATATATTGCGCATTGTTTCTAGGCACATGCATACTAAGTTTTGATGAATATGTGTAACTGTTTTTGTTTATGAGGTAAGGTTAAAGTTTTGTGACGACAAAGCAGACTTTGAAGGGGAATCTTTGAAAAACAGACAAGCTAAAATTAAGTTTGCATATGGGAAAGAAATAACAATATCCCACATATGAAAATTCTGCGGCAGACGCTTTTGAACAAACCTAGCCAATTGTTTATAATGAGCAATTTCAATTTGAAGTTTCTAAAATTTGTCTTCAGCAGAGGCGCCAAAAAGCTTCTGAAGGGAGGATTCAACTTATGCTAATTAACAAGAGATTTTCACATGGATGCAAAAAGGAAAGAGAGAAAAATTCACCTTCAACAACAAAAAAAAAAGATCTTTAATAAACATTGAGCCTTGACGTAGAAAAAGATGCCTTCAGACATTTTATTAACACTTTCCTACTGACAGACCTGTTTGTATGCATATGCAGCAGATGACTTTTGAAAACATCATGACAAAACAAGAAATTGCTCTAGATGAGCAATTTCTCTATTTGTCACAATGTTTTCAACTCTATTCAATAGGAAAACTTTCATGTATTGCTCTTTACGATAACTAGGTTATCTACCCTTGATTACTCTTCAATTGCGCATGCGCAGTCATATGAATTTTACTTCCGGGGAATACTTTCGAATAGTCATTCAAGCGAAAAAGAAGAACAATGCTGACACTGTGGAGAATTTGATAAAACAAAGTTATACCCTTCCCGGTCCGTCTCTTTTCCCTACTGAGAGTGGATTGACAAAGGAATTTCCAACATGGAAATGTTCACTGATGATGATTTATTGTTTTGTTTATCATCAATATCGCGAAATTAACAGACGAGCAAAATGTATATTTACTGAATGATATATGTGGATGGTGTATGAGAGGCTAGATTTATTGGTCTGGAATTAAATTAATAAGAACAACAAAAGTGTATTAGTGAAAATGAAAATTAAACTGGCCAATAGGAGAAGCTGCTCATTATGAACATTTTTTTCTTCTGCCACAATGTTTTCAAAAGTGATCTGCTGCTGGGGAAAAAGGGTTTAGTTATAATTTCAAAGGCGTAGTCATGTCAGTGGCACATTTTTAACCCTTTCCTACTTGCATGCACATTTTGATGGGTCATTGATGCGTCTTCAACATACAATTATTGTTAACTTAATGGCACTTGTTCATAATGAGCAATTTCACCTTTTACAACAATGTTATTTAATTCAATAATTCTCCTATCATTTTTAAATAGTGATATTCATGTTGTTGTTTTCAAGCTCTACTTCTGCAGATATGAGCCGTCCCGCGAGAAAACCAACATTGTGGCATCTGCGTAATGTGTTGATCAGATTAGCTTGCGCTGTCCGCACAGACTGATCTGGGTCGACACATTCCACCTCAAGGGGGGGGGAGATAGAGTAATGATTCCCGAAAAAGAAATTCAACAGGAGGCGAAACGTGTCTGTCCAAGTAAACCTGCGCAGCATGATTAGGCTGATCCTCTTTACGCAGAGACCACAATGTTTGTTTTCTCGCGAGACGGCTCATATGTTGAATGTATATTTAACTCTTTCCCACCTACAGACGCATTTAACGAGATTTTAGCAATTTTTTTCTAGATGTTTTCAAAGTCGTCTGCTGCAAACGTCTGCTGCAGAATTGTTTAAACCCATGTGCAGCTGATGACTTGGGAAATGTGTAGGCCAAACTTTGGAAAGTCTTTTAAAAAAAATGGTACAGTTTGTACTTTTTGAAAAAATGAGGAATTGCTCTGAAGAGAATTTTATCCTTTTGCCACAATGTTTCTAGATATCTTCTGCGTGTGGCATTTGTAAATTTGACTATTGCACGTTAAAGATATAATAAAGTTCAAATTTTATTTTCATATTTATGCCCTTTAACTCATTCCCACTTGCAGATGTATTTTGACACATCTGCAGCAGGCAGGATTTGAAAATATTGAGGCAAAACCAGAATATACTTTTTACCCTTCCCACGTAATTACCTAATACAACTGTAGATCACCAATAGCAATTTTCGTGAATATTAATGAGATCTTTATGACCTGCATATCTTTGAAGATATGACCCCTGCAGCGGTGCGAGCTTGTTAATTAGGCAATCAGTCATGCAAGCGTGAAATCGATGTATACAAGCGGATTATACAATCGCCGACAGAGTAACACAGTATGAATTGAATAGTAAAATACACAGTTAGTTCGACATTTCAATTAGCTTCCATAAGCTATATTTTAAAGTACTGTACGATGTTAGTTGTTGAACATATTGGTAAAAAAGTAATACGAGGGTATGCATTTTTAACATTTCCAGACCGCGTATACATACGATAATCACTGAGAAGGTGGGGTTGCTACTATATGCCTTATGAAGAATATGCATCAGTTGACTTTCGAAAACATTGTGACAAGCAGAAGACGTTCGAAAACATTGTGACAAGCAGAGGAAGTTCGAAAACATTGTGACAAGCAGAGGACGTTCGAAAACATTGTGACAAAAGCAGAAATTTATTATGATGAGAAATTTTGAATGAAGCAATGTTTTCAATTTCTTTCAATTATAAATCATTTTTAGAGATATCAATTGATTTTGTCTACATGTTGTTAAGTCATCTACTGCAGACTATAAAGCCACACGTAACTCTGACTGGATGCCGTAACCTTCTTCCCACTGGTGACAATATTTATAAACAAATCGGATGAGTTTTGGTAAAAATGTCGCCCAAGAAACATTAATTTTGTTTTAAAATGTTTTCACATCAAGCCAGTACTTTTGGACAGGATTTTAAATCAGGCAGCAACCAAAGTTCCTCATAGCATTAAATTATATTAACAATTTTGAAAGCAGCCCCACCTAAGGAAATTATTTTGAAATCTATCCATTGGTGAGAGAAGTTGTTACTAGGAAATTGTTAACAGGCCATCGTGGGATGGCTGTGAAAACTTGTTGAAATCGACTTTAAGTTTAAACATAAATCCATCAATCATTTAGCCACAATGTTTTAAATTAAACTTTAAACAAGAGGGCCATGGTGGCCCTGGAATCGCTCACCTGATTTTTTTTTTCACTTTAGCTATATAAGCCCCGCCATCTGGCAAACATAGTTTCCGACCAATCGACTTGGCTTGAAGGAATCTGATAGAGGGTCACCCTAGGAACATTTCTACAAAATTATTTGAAAATCGGCCTGACACTTTTGGAGGAGAAGATTTTTTAAGTTTTCACTATAGCCATAAAAGACAAAATAGCCCCGACCCCTTGTGGCCATGTTTTTTGACCAATCAACATGGCTTGAAGGAATCTGATAGAGGGTCATCCAAGGAACATTTCTACAAAATTATTTGAAAATCGGCCTGACACTTTTGGAGAAGAAGATTTTTTAAGTTTGCACTATAGCTATATAAGGCAAAATAGCCCCGCCCCCCCTGGCGGCCATAATTTTTGACCAATCAACATGGCTTAAAGGAATCTGATAGAGGGTCATCCAAGGAATATTTCTACAAAATTATTTGAAAATCAGCCTGACACTTTTGGAGGAGAAGATTTTTTTAAGTTTTCACTATAGCCGTATAAGGCAAAAAAGCCCCGCCCCCCCTGGCGGCTATGTTTTTCGACCAATCAACATGGCTTCAAGGAATCTGATAGAGAGTCACCCAAGGAACATTTCTACAAAATAAGTTCAAAATCTGCCAACCAATTTGGGAGGAGAAGAATTTTGAATTTTTTTTCGTTTCGTTGCCATGGAAACCAGAATTCTGCATGGATCCCAATAATTTGAAGGAATTCTGGTGAGGTCATTGAGAGGATGCTTTCTGTGAAGTTTCATCCCAATTGACCCACTGGTTACTGAGGAGAAGATGTTGAAGATTTTTTAAGTTTTCACTATAACCATAAAAGGCAAAATAGCCCCGCCCCCTGGCGGCCATGTTTTTCAACCAATCAACATGGCTTGAAGGAATCTGATAGAGGGTCACCCAAGGAACATTTCTACAAAATTATTTGAAAATCGGCCTGACAGTTTTGGAGGAGAAGATTTTTTAAGTTTGCACTATAGCCATATAAGGCAAAATAGCCCCCCCACTGGCGGCCATGTTTTTCGACCAATCAACATGGCTTGAAGGAATCTGATAGAGGGTCACCCAAGGATCATTTCTACAAAATAATTTGAAAATCGGCCTGACACTTTCGGAGGAGAAGATTTTTTAAGAATTTTGAAGTTTTTTTCATTTCGTTGCCATGGAAACCAGAATTCTGCATGGATCCCAAATATTTTAAGGAATTCTGGTGAGGACATTGAGAGGATGCTTTCTGTGAAGTTTCATCCCAGTTGACCCACCGGTTACAGAGGAGAAAATGTTGACGGACGACGGACAACGGACGCCGGACATAGGGCGATCACAATAACTCACCCTGAGCACTTCGTGCACAGGTGAGCTAAAAATAAGTAAAGTTGTATTTCTAGTCAATTTATTGTTGTTTTCGCGCGCCTCGCTGATTGCTTTGTCTATGTCCGCAATTTTGTCAAAAGGTAGTCCCCGGAAGGAGAATATTGAGTAACGTCCCTTGGCAATCAAGGGACGTTACCTAGTTATCGTAAAGAGCAATTGAGATCTTCCATAGTTTTACCTACATGATTTCAAAGTTGTCTGCTGAAGATGTGTTGTTTGTTGTAAGTGTTAACGCTGAAGATGTGTTGTTTGTTGTAAGTGTTAACACTGAAGATGTGTTGTTTGTTGTAAGTGTTAACACTGAAGATGTGTTGTTTGTTGTAAGTGTTAACACTGAAGATGTGTTGTTTGTTGTAAGTGTTAACACTGAAGATGTGTTGTTTGTTGTAAGTGTTAACACTGAAGATGTGTTGTTTGTTGTAAGTGTTAACAAGAAGATGTGTTGTTTGTTGTAAGTGTTAACAAGAAGATGTGTTGTTTGTTGTAAGTGTTAACGCGGAAGATGTGTTGTTTGTTGTAAGTGTTAACGCTGAAGATGTGTTGTTTGTTGTAAGTGTTAACGCTGAAGATGTGTTGTTTATTGTAAGTGTTAACGCTGAAGATGTGTTGTTTGTTGTAAGTGTTAACGCTGAAGATGTGTTGTTTGTTGTAAGTGTTAACGCTGAAGATGTGTTGTTTGTTGTAAGTGTTAACGCTGAAGATGTGTTGTTTGTTGTAAGTGTTAACACTGAAGATGTGTTGTTTGTTGTAAGTGTTAACACTGAAGATGTGTTGTTTGTTGTAAGTGTTAACACTGAAGATGTGTTGTTTGTTGTAAGTGTTAACACTGAAGATGTGTTGTTTGTTGTAAGTGTTAACACTGAAGATGTATTGTTTGTTGTAAGTGTTAACAAGAAGATGTGTTGTTTGTTGTAAGTGTTAACACCGAAGACCATGATTCATCAGAGCATACATGTCATAATCTGATCAGGTTCTGACCTGTTTGTCATAAAGTAGATGGGCCATCAAAGGAGATTTTTATTTTAAACATGTCAGCCAGAGGTCCAGATAAGATGGGGGGGATTTATCTCTTTTTCCCACAATTTCTCTCTTATTATTAAAGCAAACCCTATGTTGTGGGTACTCTTTTTGAAAGTGAAATTGAAGTCGATATTTACCAAAAAAAAAATCTATATTTAGCATGGGATCCCAAGTTTTGCACGCGTGTATAGTTCTTATGAAGACCGCATCATGGCTACAAATGCGGAAATGAGGCAAAACACCGATACAGTCAAGATTTCCCTGACCATACAGCATCGAAAAGTGTTCTTTGTTCTGGGTTTCAATGGTCTATTTTAAATTTGCCTAATTTGTCAATTGATCCCGTTTTGAAGGTTAAGCCAAACGTTTGTTGAAACGAGTCCTCTGATAGGTTCAAATAAAACATAGCATGGTGGATCTAAAAATAGCGATATTGGAAATCCGATAAAACAAGAAGATGAATTTGAATGGATCGCCATCAGATCTTACATTTGGTCAGATTGTGTACTTTAGTCAGATTGCTGTCTTAAACTACATACAGTCTAACCTGTGCTAAAAGACCACCAAGCGATTACCTGTCTATAGAAACCACATTTTTAGTTTCCCAATTTCTCATTTTCTGCATAAATGACCCTGTAATGAAAGACCACCTGTGAACAAAGACCATATTGGTGTGTTCTCATGGGTGGTAAAATCACATTATTATCAATAACCCAAAATAAAAAGGAGCATATATGAAGGACAAGGAGGCTTTGTAACACTAACCCAGGTAAACATTTTATACAGTCACAAAAGAAATCATGTTGCCAATAACTTCCAAACAATATTATCCAAATAAACAAAAAGGAGCATAGATGAAGGTTAAGATGGACTTAAATACCTGTCTACTTTATCATCATATACAAAATTATCATCTTGACTACCAATACTAGATAGCGAGTCTGAGCTGTAAAGTTAAATGTATACCTCTTTATCACAATGAGCGTTACCATTAAATAAATATCATATGACACTGCTAGTTTGGTTTCCAGTCTTACGCTCAAGTATTTGTTACAACGTGGAAACCAAACTATGAAAATGAAGTCACATCCGCGGTTTCGCATTATAACATTTTTTTGAAATACACCTCATAAATCACTTTATGTGCTAAATAGAATATCTCAAGAATATCTCATTTGTGTTTATTTATTATCACTTTTAATAAACTCGTTAACTAAGCTGAATATGACACTCACGGCATATCATCTTTGTAAACTTGTTTATTAAAAGTGATATTAAATAAGCACCCATGAAATATCCTCTATTTATAACACAGCCTACAACAATTGAGTCTTTTTTTTTTTAGTGTGTATTTACTAGGGATGTGGCCGGGTACTCGAGTACCTGATCGGACATCCGAGTACCGGTTATCAAAATAGGTATTCGAGTATTTAATTATGAATTTGCCAATTTTTTGTTTTTCATCTGTTAAAAGTAAATGAATTAAAAAATAATGCATTGGTTGTTCTCTCTCTGATCCATTTTAATCCGTTTTAAATGGCGATTTGATTGCAATACCGATCAATGATTGATTGGGGTTTAACGCCGTTTTTAACAATTTCTCAGTTATATCACGGCGACCAGTTCACCTTCTCATGCATTTCCTTGTTTTCTCACACCAGTACTCCACACAACAATCTTCCCAAGCAACTGGCTGCTTTTCCACATAGACTTAGCCCATTGGTGGAAGACGAATGACGCATGTCGCATTGACTTTTGTCAATCGTCGGAAAGAAAGTTGGCCGAGCCGGGATTCAAACTCACAACCCCTGGATTAACAGCCCGCGTCGCTACCGGGGCTTGGCCACGATCAATGAAGATCAACGTGACAAACAGGTAGCGATTTGAATGTTATCTGCAGTCAATTTGCAACAATATGTCAAAATTTCACACCTTTGTTGTAAATGTGTTTTCAATTGTCATCGCATTTTAATTAGATAGTTGTAAGAAATACAAGTTACAATTATTGAATAAGAACTTGTTCATCAAATCATTAGAACTATCTTCTATCCGTCTTATTTAATCAAATGAAATGGGAAAGCATTAATTATAACAAATTGTGAGATCTAGGTATTCTTTTTTACGAACGCAGCCCTTCTTCTTGTAAACTTTTTAGTCATGTTAATATTACTAACACCGGTTAATTATTAAACCGAAAGAACAAACCACTTCTCATTGTTGATTTATATTTCTTATTTTCATAGGTAATATTAATATTCATTTATTAAGTGTAGTGTTGTTTATCATTGCTATTCGTTTTCAACTAACTGTTGATTTTGCTTTATTTTTGTGCCTTTAAAAGCGTATGAAAGTCTGCACTAACCTTTGGATGTTTACGTGGATACGATTTTTGGGTGTAATTGTTGAATTATTTGGTGTTTTCTTTTAAAGTAAAAATACTTGTTTCCATCAAATACCAAATATTAAATATAGAGGCCAACACAAGCGCACTTTGGTTCAGATAAAAGACAATTGAAAGTAAGTGAACGATGACCAGAATATTACAAGAGACAAGACCTTTTGATGAACAAGTGACCACATTTTGATTTTTTTTGCTAGTACCAGAGTAATAATATCGATACTCGTTCCCAAACCTAGTATTTATGCAAATTTAGAAAATAAAACTTTTCTTTAAAATTAATAAATGTTGTGGCTGAACCCTTTCCCAGCCTTTTGTTGTATCTGCAGCACATGACTTTTGGAAACATTGTGAGCAATTTCACCTTTTGCCACAATGTTTCCTATTGAAATTGAAAATTATACATTCTTTTAAAAATAGAGAATTTCCACATTTTTGCCTAGATGTTTTCTCCTAATGAGCAATGTTTTCAACTCTATTCAATAAGTAAACTTTTTATTTATAGAGAATTTCATGCTTTTTGCCTGAATGGTTTTTAATTTGTCTCTATTGTAGGTGGGAAAGAATTTAATTAAAAAGTATGTACTACTTACTTTTCTGGATCAAAATCGTCTCCGATATCTCGTTCAGCTGGTTGTCTGGTACTGTCAGATAACCTTTTGGCTGGTTCTTGTAATTCCTGGATAATATACAATCACAGTAGTCATAAAACTTCTATTGTTTAGTGCCCACCATTGCAAAACATCGCAGTATAAATCTAAAGAAGAGCGACGCAGAGTGAAAAGTTGAAATTGCTTATTTTTAAACTGAAAACATACCATTTTTAAAGGAATGATATCTTTTCTGTCAATAGTAAGTGACAGATGGACAAATGACACAGAAACTATCTGAATTAGTCTCTCTGCATAGCCCAGCGACACAAACAGGTAGCAAACCATTGCACCCCAAAATGGAGAAATTTCTCATGAAAAGCTAATTCTCATTTTCCAACAATGTTTACAAAAATTTAGCATACTACGGACGTATCAAAAAGTATTAATAGCACCATGAAAGGGCTTTCCTATCTAGTAAAGAGACTTACTGCAACTAACTTCAAACACAACAAGATGCCAGAAGCAGGAGACTAACAAGAGTGTCTAAAGACACATGTGCGTCGCCTGCCATCAAGTCAATAAGTGAAAGCATGGTGGACAGAATAAAAAGAAGTGATCCCTATGTATCTATCTGCAAAGGGAGGGGACAGTAAAATGGAAGTTCATCCTTCGTATTCAATGACAGTGTCAAAGATATAAGTTTAAGTTTAAACTGATCGATTTTACATTGATTGCAAAACAAGCTTTTAGCTTGTATTAATCACGCTCAGTGTCTGCTTCCTGGAGCCTTAACCAGTATTCGCATTGTTGTGTAAAAAAATCCCAAAGTCAGAATCGCAAAGTCAAAGACATAGGATTACATTTATGACCAATACTTCTGGTGGTAGAATAAAATTATTGAAAAATAATGGTACTTTAGCCAGGAAATACTGTGATCTAACTCAATACAGTTGAAGGTGATTTCAAACCCCAGTTAAATAAACAAACAAACAAACCTTTATTATACTAAATTCATAATACTGGTATCCTTTAAAACTCTCAGCCACGGCTGTCATGGTACGAGACGTCTTCTCCCAGAAATGTAGTAACGATGACTGGTAATTCGCTAGAACGTGTGAAAACATATTACATCTACTGGCGGCTAGTAAATCGACTTTCTGCATCACATCCAATTTCAATTTATCAAATTTTCCTTTTGTCTTTTTCACTTGGGCTTGAACCTGAAATATAGCAACAAAAGTGGAGTTGAAAAGTTGCAACACCAAACACTGGTGAAAAATAACCGCATTGTTTTTGTATAATGAACTTTCCTATAAATAGCACTGAAGCAGTAAAAAACAAATCAAAGATAAAAAAAAATCATTTCATTAGTTGAACCTTTCCCACATACAACAAATCTGCAGACGACGATGAAAACATCTAGGCATCATTGAATAAAGTTTAAAACATTGTGACAAAAGGAGAAATTGCTCATAATGAGCAATTTCTCCCATTACAACAATGTTTTCAACAGTTGTCTGCTACAGATGCATCAAAATGTGTATACAGTTGAGAAAGGGTTATTAATTGCCATTAAAACAATGTAGATGCTGAATTCAAACATATTACCTTTCTGGAAAAGAAATTCAATTATAATTCATTTGGAGTAAGCGCATTTTTGACAGTATTTCAGCCATATAATGGTGACCAGTTCATGTATTTTCTACCTGTCTTGCAATGTTCAGTGTTCCACACACCATTTTTCGCTTCCCATGCAACTGGCTACCTTTTGACTTTGAGGGGTTGTTATCACCATATAGAATGTATGGGGCGAACTAGGATTAAAACCCCTTGTTTAACCCTTTTCAACATACATTATATCTGCAGCACACCACTTTGAAAACATCTTGGCAAACCTATGCAAACTCTCAACAAAAAAAAGTATTATCATTGGATAGAGTTGAAAATATTGTGGCAAATGAAACAAGAGGGCCATGATGGCCCTGGATCGCTCACCTTAATTATACAATGTACTGCAATGCAAAACACATCAAGACAATTATTCTGAATGCAACCTCCACAGTGTTAACAAGATTTTCCTTCATTTGGCCTAGTGATCTATATTTTTTTACCTGATATGACCCATATTCCAACATGGACTAGATATCATCAAGACAACCTTGTGACAAATTTTCAACTTGCTCGAAGTAAAAATGCGGCCTCCGGAGTTTGAACAATATTTTCCTTTATTGACCTTGTTTCTGACCAAATATGACCCATATTCGAACTCGACCTAGATATAATTCAGACAAACATTCTGACCAAATTTCAAGCTGCTGAAGCAAAAAATGCGGCATCGAAAGTGTTAACAAGATTTTCCTTCAATTTGACCTAGTGACCTAGTTTTTGACCCTACATGATCCATATTCGAATCTGGCTTAGATATCATTTAGATAAACATTCTCATTAAATGTCAAGCTGCTGTAGCAAAAATGCATCTTCTACAGAGTTAACAAGATGTTCCTTCAATTTGGCCTAGTGACCTAGTTTCTGAGCCAATATGACCCATATTCGAACTTGACCTAGATATCTTTAAGACAAACATTCTGACAAAATTTCAAACTTCTGAAGCAAACAATGCGACCTCAAGATTTTCCTTCAATTTGACCTAGTGACCTATTTTTGACCCAACATGACCCTTGATCAAACTTGACTTACATATCATCAAGAAAAACATTCTGATAAAGTTTCGTCATGCTCAAGTTAAAAATGCAGTATGAAGAGTGTTAACAAGATTACCCTTCAATTTGGCCTAGTGACCTAGTTTTTAACCCGGCATGACCCATATTCGAACTTGGCCTAGATATCATTTAGACAAACATTCAAGCTGCTGAAGCAAAACATGCGGCTTCTACAGAGTTAACAAGATTTTGCCTAAATTTAGCCTAGTGACCTAGTTTCTGACCCATTATGACCCATATTTAAACTAGACCTAGATATCTTTAAGAAAAACATTCTGACAAAATTTCAACATGCTCACGTTAAAAATGTGGCCTCTACAGTGTTAACAAGATTACCCTTCAAAATGGCCTAATGACCTATTTTCTGACCCAATATGACCCATATTCGAACTTGACCTAGATATTTTTAAGACAAACATTCTGACACAATTTCAAACTGCTGAAGCGAAAATTGCGGCCTCTGGAGTGTTAACAAGATTTTCCTTCAATTTGACCTAGTGACCTACTTATTGACCCGACATGACCCATGTTCGATCTTGACCTACATATCATCAAGACAAACATTCTGATAAAGTTTCAACATGCTCAAGTTGAAAATGTGGTCTCCAGAGTGTTAACAAGATTTCGCTTCAATTTGACCTAGTGATCTCGTTTTTGACCTCATATGGCCCAGTTTCGAACTTGTCCAAGATTTTATGGAGATGAATGTTCTGATACACTTTCATGAAGATTGGGTGCAAAATGTAGCCTGTAGAGTGTTAACAAGCTGAAATGTTGACAACGCACGACGGCCGGACGCCGGACAAAATGTGATCACAATAGCTCACCTTGCACTTTGTGCATAGGTGAGCTAAAAATTATTCATCATGTCCAAAGCTTTTGTATTGCAGATGTGCAGGTGGACAAGGGGTAACAGTGTTTGTTCTAACTCACAGACCAATCACTGTTATTTCCTTCAAAAGACAAAACATACTTTTCTGAATTTTTCTAGCTGTTTATAAGTATCTGGATCTAATTGCTCCGAGACATCTTTCATCCACAAGAGGGCGCCTCTGTACTCTGTCCGCGCCCCTTCCATTCTATTTATTGTCATGAGTGTGTCTGATATTGCACGATATCTGAATGTTTCTACTTCCTGGTACAATCTAACCAGTGGTACACGTAAAGACAACCTGAAAACAAAATTAAAAGAGAATGCACCTAACTGTTATTCCTAAATAACCGACTTCTTATATGGTTTTAATGCAAGAAAATATTACTAACAGATTTAAAATGATTGGTTTATGGGAAATTAAAGCAGTTTTAAAGGTACTTCAGTTCAATCACGGCAGCTAGTTCGCTTAATGTGTTTTTCTCGGACCAGTATTCCACACAATTATTCCTGGCAACTGGCTACCTCCCCATATAGGCCAGTAAGAATTATTATTGAATCTGCAGCAGAAAATCTACTTCTCCTTTTGCAAAAATAAATATTTATACTTCATTTAATGAAATTATCCATTATTTGCCAAGATTAATGCATGTGGGAAAGGGTTAGTTTGGTTGATTGATTGGGGTTTTATGTTGCTTACAAAAATTAGATCACACCATTTCCTGGGTAAGTTATCAATACTATTGGTCCATTTATCCCAAAAATCCTGAACACAAATGTGGGCAGTTATTACTACCATTTTTAGTCTTCGGTATGACCGGCAGTGGATTGAACTTGCGACCTCTCACACCAAACGCGAACCTTGAGGCTATTGGGGAAGGGTTAGGAATTACCTTTGTTGCGCAGCAAAGCTTTGTGATTTGCCTACAGCTGCCATCATTTTACCAGCTCTTGTTTTGTCCTGACCACTGTGAGATTTCAAGAAACGACCTGTAGCATTTTCTTCTTGTGCAAGCGCTGAAAATACAATTTTATTTTTGAGTATTTTACATTGCTATTGATTGATTGAAATTAAATTCTGTTTTCAAAAGAACTTCAATTATATCTTGATGGCCAGTTCAGCTTACCATTGAAAATCTAAATAAATATAATTATAATTTATAGAATTGTGTTGAAAACATCATGGCGAAAGGAGAAATTGTTCATTATAAGCAATTTAATCATATGCCACAATGTTTTCAAATGTTGTCTGCTTCAGATGTGTCTAAATGTTGTTAACATCTGGGAATAAAAACAAAAAATAATTATGAACAAGAGTGCCAAATGTCACAAAATACGCCCGTTCTGTTTTTTGAGACCAATTAAGTATAGTGATAATTGGTTGTACATCAGGCAAATTTAGAGAGCAGACACTGTGAGTACAGTTTTGGCCATTTCGAGGGACATAAGTGTGATGTGACTAAGATAATGTGGTAAGTTATCGAACTTGTCGAAGATATTATGTCAATACACATTCTGACCAAATTTGGTGATGTTCGGACAAAGGCTTCTAAAGTTATTGAGCTGACAAGACCGATTTTAGGTAATTTCTATAATTAAAGGGCGATAACTCTCGATTGACTAAAGCAATATGGCTAGTTATCGAACTTGTCCGAGATATTATGCCAATTCACATTCTGACCAAATTTGGTGATGATTGGAGAAAAGGCTTCTAAAGTTATTGAGCTGACAAGACCAATTTTAGGTAATTTCTATAATTAAAGAGCGATAACTATCAATTGACTAAAGCGATATGGCTAGTTATCAAACTTGTCCGAGATATCATGCCAATACACATTCTGACTAAATTTGGTGATGATTGGACAAAGGCTTCTAATGTTATTGAGCTGACAAGACCAATTTCTGGTACTTTCTATAATTAAAGGGCGATAACTCTTGATTGACTAAAGCGATATGGCTAGTTATCGAACTTGTCTGAGATATTATCCCAATACACATTCTGACCAAATTGATGATTGGACAAAGGCTTCTAAAGTTATTGAGCTGACAACATACTGGACACCGCCCGACGCAGGTTTAACTATAATACAATACGTTTTTTCAAAACGGGCGTATAAAAAGATTGGAAATTATTTTTTCAACTATTTACATCTGAACCAATATTTTTTTTTTTTCAAACAACAAAAACCCACGATCAACAATAGTTTATACCAGGAATGAACCCCTCAGCAGTCAGAATACATCCCATGGCAACACTTACCACAAAGTCTGTCCTGATATTTTTCGATGGCTCGCAGAAGCTCCATGCATGATCTCTGTATAGCTTTAAACACCTGTAATACAAAGCAGCCTTTGCTAGTGAGATTGAACATGTAATTGTTCGTCATTTGATCTCTTATTGCTTAATTAAACCCTATGCTTTGGTTGAGCCGCAGTAGCTCAGTCAGTTACAATCGATCAAGGGATTGTAAGTTTTAACCCCAATTAGGCCATTCATTCTTTCAGCTGATTGATGTAAGTTATTTTGAATGGGTCATTTATCTCCCATCAATGGACAAAAGAGTCGTTGTGGGAAGCCAGTTGCTTTGGTTGATTGATTGATTAGGGATTACATCGTCTTCAACCATTTTTCAGTCATATCACGGCGACCAATTCACCTACTCATGCGTTTCCAGGTTTTCCCACACCATAGACCACACAACATTCTTTCCAAGCAATTGGCTGCTTTTCCACATAAACTGTTAACCTTGCTTTGGAAGAACAGTGTATGGAGTTATTGGGAGTATAGGCACAAGAGCCTAGAAACTGGTCACCATGAACAAAATCAATATTGCAGAATAAAGGTTAAATAAATTAATCAAACTTCTTTTCACCTTTTCAAAATTGTTTTCAATACTTGCCTGCTGGACAGGCATCAATATTAATTTTTGTCTGCATGTGGCAAAGGTTCAACCTCTTCCAACATGTAGACAGATTTGGGCATATCTGCAGCAGATGACTTCTGTAATTGGTCCTTTTGCTTCAAGTTGTTGAACTCTTTTCAATAATATCATTTAGATTTTATAGAGAGGATTTCCATATTTTTGCCTAGATGCTTTCAAAGTCGTCTGTTGCAGAACTGTTGTACGGGAGAAATCATTACGTTACCTCCAACTTCCCATCCAACTCTGCATCAGAGGCTACCACATGTTCGTCTTCCTTCTTGCCAAGTTTTTGAATCACAGCTTGCTTTGTCGTCCAGAAAGTCTCCTTGAACTTGTGTAATGTCGATGTCTCCTGTCTCTCAACAAACCGGTCATAATTGGTCCCCGAATATCCCTGCATACTTTGGTAGAACAAAAATATGATGTAGCAATTATGAGAGATAAGAATCTGCAGAACTAGATAACACTTTGATTTTCAAAAATAATATTGCATTCATTCCCGAAATTATTAACTAGAATTTGATAGTAGAATGACCATTTAATGATTATTCTGATATTATATTTAGAGTAGGTTACTTTTAAAATTTCCAAAAAAAAAAGAGAAATTTCTCATTTAACACCTTCCCACATACAGACACATTTTGACGCATCTGCAAAATACAACTTTGGAAAACATTGTGGCAAAAGGAGAAAATTAATTAACCATGGCATGTTGAGTAGTTTAATAAATTCTCCCTTTGTTTCCACAATGGTTTCTACTCTAGTTGTTTTATTCTTTCAATTGCTGTGGATTGGTTGTATAGGAGAAAGGGTTAAAGAAACTCATCATGATAAGCTTGGTTTCAGAGAAGGTAAAGAAAACCATTATAAACTTGACTTTGAGCTTTTACTTTCAACTTTAATATTAATAATGGTAGCACATTTCACTTGAAAGTAAAATAAAACATAATTGTTGAGGAAATAAAGGAAACCTAAAAATGATAAATAGAATGCTTGCTTATGAACTATGCAATGAGACGGGCATTTTTCACTTGATGGTATTGAGATGGATCAATACCATACAATGTTGGCATATTATATATCTGTTGTAGATAAACTACATTCACAATTACCAGGTGCATAATGTCATTAAACTATCAAATCACCACAAAATGTGAATTCATCCATATAACTGTTCCACAGCAAAACATCTTTGACAATTTGACAGGGATAATCATTTTGCATAAAAGCTACTATTATAATATCCCTGTCTAAAAAATGATGTATCGCCCATGCAAGAGAAATGCATGAATTTTTTATATTAACCGTCCATCAAGCTATGCTATTTTAATCAATGAATCACCGATGAGAAAATGAATTTTCTATAAAATAACAGTTTCTATTTGAATGATTGGCATATATATAAATTATACAGAGGTCCAGATAAGGAGGGATTTACAGCTCTTTTCCCCACAATTTCCCTCTTATTATCCAACCAAACCCTTTGGTCTGTGTCAGTGCTTTCATTAAGCGGACGTGGACGTAATATACGTCCGAAAAATCCCCAAAAACGTCCGAAAATTGAGCACTGGACGTTTATTATACGTCCAGAAATTCCCCAAAACGTCCGTAAATTTACACATGGACGTTTTCAGAACAACCCTAAATAAAGTATAAAGGGTGAAAGTGCAGAGGTGAACGTGTAAAAAGTCGATAATTGTCAAAGCACGAGTACACGCTTACCCGAGTTCTTATCGTGTGTACCAGACATCACCTTGACGACCTCTGTTTGTAGGGTAGTTTAACTTGATTACGCTAATTGGATTAAAAGTTTGCCTAATCCGACGACGGTCTTTCTTTCAAATAACGTTAATTAATTAATTAGGTCGGACGTTTTCTTTATCTTTTAAAAATATTTGATGACGAGAAATACCGATTATCACTTCGGTAACTATAAAATTCGGACGTTTTCTTTCTGTTAAAAATATTTGTTGATGATTTATACCGATTATCACTTCGGAAACTATAAATTGGAAGTTATTTATATATTCTGTATGCATAACTACTTGGAAAATATGCAGCCTCGTTCCTAATGGATTCCTCCCCGAATAATGAATTTGATTGGCTGGAATTGAAATAATAAATACGTCATCAATCTATTCTGAAGAGGTACTTTCCGAGATTCCAAAATGGCGGATGTAAAATATTTTTTTGCCGACATTTTTCGAAATTTCGACTCTGAAGCAGAATTTGAGGGCATTGAAAGTGCAGATTTGATAGATAATAGTAAGACGACTTTATGCTTCTCTGCCATATCTTGATACTGACATTTCCCGCGATTAACAGCTGAATTGTTCGCGAGAAATTAGCGAACCACTCGCCCCCTATTCGGCCTGGACTTTTTGTTGACATTGCCAGCAAAGCTTTACCGGTTGTCATCATTAATAAAATCAAATAAATAAACACTATTTTTTTTGTTTAAATAGATGTATATTTCAAACGACCCATTGCTTTGTCATAGTTATTAAAATAAACATTTAGTTTTGTTTAAATAGATGTGTAACCAAAACGTCCCAGTTATGACACACGTATCAATGACATAAGAAACATAATTTCTCCTTTTAGTCCTTCTAAATAAGCATTCCTGTTAACGACAAATACAAAACTTCCAGAATTCTGACAAAAATTCCTAAAATTTTGACCAGGAATTTAAAAATTCCTGGAATTGGCCCTTAATGAAAGCACTGCTGTGTACTCAAAAGATTCGTCTCAGATTCTTTTGAGTACCCACATCATAGGGTAAGCCGATAAAATAAGGAATTTAGAACAAGCATAACGCTCCTTATCTAGAGCTCTGAATTATATAAATATTTGTTTTTATTTTGTTAATTGGCCAAATTTTATTTTCTTGCGCCACTTTTTTAATTCTTGCGCAAATGGCACCATTTGCGAAGCCTAGTGTGAACCCTGAAACAATCATATTATTTATTTATTATATAATAAGTTTCCTTCCTATAATTATCTCCATGGATATGTCTGAACAAGAAATATTGTAATAAATAATTAAATGTGCTACTTGTAGAAAGCTACTTTCCTCTCATAGAATAAAAACAAACTTACGACATGATTTGTCTTCTGTTTCATATAACACCTGAAAATATATAAAGTTGAAATTTAAACTTCAGAACGTGGAACACTTACCAACATACAGCAAATCTGCAGCAGACTACTTTGAAAACATCTAAAAGCTATAATCATAAAAAAACAGTTGAAAACATTGCAAAAAAACGAAATTGCTCATGATGAGCAAGTTCTTTTATTGTCACACTGTTTTCAAAAGTAGTCTGCTGCAGAAGCGTATAATGCATCTGCAGATAATGGAGGCGTAAAACTGTAACATAGTTTAGTTTAAACTTATTTATTTTACATCAATTGCGAAACAAGCCTTTAGCTTAGATTAATCACTCTCGATGACTATAGTATAGGTACAGATACCACTTCTACAGTCTTGCTGTGGAAGCAGGCTTTTATAGCGATGTTGGTAAAGTGGTTGGCTTTTTTCACAAAGTTCAGCAACGAACATCGCAGTTAGTGCCTGGAGCTGTAAACCGCGTTGGCTTATCTCCGTGAGGGACCTGGTACATGTCAGAATTGGTGAGATTTAGGGGTGACATCACCATCATCCCAGGTGGTTTCCAGTGATGTTGCATAGGCTCCACTCTGGTGTACTGCTAGTGTGCAGTTGTGCGACTCCAAAGTCAAGAGAATGAGGGAGCAATATAACGGGAATGGGGTATAGGTACAAATACCACTTCTACAGCCTTGCTGTGGAAGCTGACTTTTATAGCGAAGTTGGTAGAGTGGTTGACTATTTCACAGATTTAACTCCGTGAGCACTTAACAAAACTATATTTTCTCCTTTTTTTTAAAAACACTTAAATGACAGGTAGAGCAGAGCTCTAGATAAGGAATGGATAATATCAATCTATTCAAAGTCTTTAAATCAATAATTGCCTTATAAGTGCTTATAGGCTTTCTCTCCCAAAGACGATTCTTTTGAACAAAATTATAAATTACATTACTATTTTCTAAGTTGTTAATGTTCTTCAATAGGAGACGGACAGACAGGCAGAATTAATCAGAATTGCTTCTAAATTATGTTGGTGCTTATAGGCTTTGTCACAACATAGGGGTGAATGTGAAATAAGGATAAAGCTCCGATATTTGATCTGCATTTTTTTATAAGCCATTGCCTTCCCTTTCCCTCCAGTACTTTTTTTAAACAAAATCTTTCACTTTTTTAAGAAAGTTCAAGTTTGGGTATCTGGGCGAGTTTTTGTGTAATTCTGCCTACTTTGCTACGTGTTCTTTTCATCGAGTTCAAAATGTTCTGAATTGGTGGTCAAATATGTTATTAACCCTTTCTCTCATAGAAACGCTTTCGATGCCTCTGCAGCAGACAGCTTTTTGAAAACATGGCAACAAAAGAAGGAATTGCTCAAAACGAGCAATTTCTCCTTTTGACATGTTTTCAACTCTAGTCAATTATTGTACTATTTAAAGAGAAGTTCTCAAATGTTTTTGTGTATGTTTTCAAAGCTTTCTGCTCATACATATTCGTGGTTTTGGGAAAACTTTCCCTGAAAGGGTTAAACTGATCACACTGTGCAACAGGTTCGCTTCGGGATAAAAGTAGAAAACTATGGGATGCTGAATGATGCCTATTTCTCCAATGCCGGAGACATTGACTATCGGATGACTTTACCATCCGAAAGAATTACTTATAAATTAAGTTCGATGTCGCTTATGTTTTCATGATACATCAGTACGTGTCTGTACATCAAAACTTACGTGGCAATGTTGGAAATTCAGTTGTCAATATTTTTGTTCGCCATATTTATGCTAAACAATAGACGGGACGTATTTTTTTTTACTGAAACCTATTGCGTCGCTGTAGCATAATTATCGATTATTTGAAAACCAGTCTGAAATTTCATGCCATATCAAGCAAATGTAGAAAAACTGAGCAAAGGAAGTTTATAAAACAGCAAGGAATAATGATCTGGTTTTAATTATTATGACGGGAACCAGTCATTATATGAGGAAGTACATGAGAAAAGGTACAAGTTGGCATTTATGGACAGAAAATATGTGAAGAGTGTAGATCTTGATTTCTCATGCACTTGCTCATATGAACATCGTCGGTACCAACTATTGCATATTTGGTTTATTGACGAATTCGTCTTCGCGTTTGAAAATTGACTAGCAAATCAAGGGTCTTTCAATTATGATATGATACACCAAGAAGTCCGTAGTTCTTACCGATCCGGGTACTTATGCGCACCTGCAGGCTAAATGGTGAACGATAGTTAACAGTTAAACAATTAACCATTTCCCTCATAAAGAGATATTTCAGGTTTTTGTCACTATGTTTTCAAAGTCGTCTGCTGAAGATTTGCTGTATGTGGGAAAGGGTTAAACAACTAACCATTTCCCTAAAAAGGCGCATGTTGACGCCTAGCTCTGCGAAAAAAACACCGTTTGAAAACAGTTTGACCATAAGTGATGACACTCAATCATGATACTGTCATTTATAGATATTTTTCATAATTATATTATCAAGATGTTCTTTTAAAGCTCTGTTGTATATGGAAAAGAGCTGATTTAAAAAGGAATTGTCCTTGAGTACTCCGAAACAAAAAAATAAGCAGAAGAAATTACAAATACTTTTTAATATATCATTATCAAGGCATATCTTGCTTTACCAAATGGCAGAGTGTTTTGAAGACTGGACTAACGCTGTCAGTGCCAATGGCAAAATTGCGGATTTTTAAAACAAAACAGAATCAGGTAACGATTCAGATTCGTAACGAACTGTCTCACCTGAAATAAGCACTCTTTGCCTTTCAGTTATCAAAATATTCCAAAACTGACTCTTGTTACATGGACAATGGATTGGCCGATTTTGAACATGGAAAATTTAGCATTTGACAAAGTACCACACAATCGTCTATAAACCCGTTCATACATACTTACGCTTTCTGACATCTCTGAAACAGACGACTTTTAAAAACCATGACTGTGGCAAAAGGAAAAATTGCTTCTTTTGCCACAATTTTTTCAACTTTAATTATTAATTGTTTTTGATATATAATAGATATTTTCCATAGTTTTGCCTTTATATTTTCAATTTCATCTTCCCAGTGCACATTTGTTGTATGGGGGAAGGGGTGAAGAACGTATGGATCATTAGAATCCGAAAATTGTATAATTGGATCATGAGCAAACTTTCAACTGAGCGCTATTAAAAGGAGTATAAGTAAGTAAGTAAGTAAATATTTTATTAAAGTGACATGTGTACATGTAACATGGTATACAATTATAGAAATTTAAACAAAACACCCGGCCCAATGGACCTATAAGTCACCTATACAATAGCTAGTAATATTTGCCATTACTAACAGCATTAATAAATAAATAATAAATGTCAAACATTTGCATGGATTGGAATGAAACTAGTTATATAATGCATTTTTTCTTCTCATATAAGATTTAACAATGTATTTAGCCACTTTTCTTGGAACGTTTCTGATAAGATATGTTAGTTTATCCGCATCACTCAAAAAGTATAACACAGAGTTAACTTAGATGAACGATTAAAGTGATAGCCTTGGAACAGACAAAGAGCCAATTAGTCGCTTGTGTTCTGATGTCCGGTTAACACCACAAGACGGTTGGGGTATGTCATGATCTGATTAAGACGAATTCAATCAAGCCCCTTATTGTCAATCTCTGCAATGGTTACCCAACTAAGAAACTGAACATGCGACCTATATATCAAGGGAGGTAACAACGCATTGACTTGGTAGTCATTATGTACAGATTATTTCCCTTTATATATATCGCGCGAGAGCCTTTACCACATGTTGCCAAATTGAATGTCATCTCCATACCATTTTCAGTCCACTCTGATGGTCATATATATACACATATATAAAATGACTGCTCATCTCGAGGGCGGCAGGTTGGGGTTTAAACTCATCTCGGGTCATTCTTAACATGTTATGACAGTTTTTAGATAGCAGTTGTATTTTTCTGTTGCCTACCTTTGAAAATTACCCAGATCTTATATTGGACTAAAACGGTTTAACCCTTTCCCTAACATGTTCCCGTATACAGGCGCATTGTGACGTCCCCGCATCAGACGACTTCAGCAATTTCTCCTTTTGCCCTAAAGTTGTCAACTTCATTCAATTATAATACTTTCACAAGCAGAGATTTTTTCATATATTTGCCAAGAAGTTTTCAAAGTCGTCTACTGCAGATTTGTTGTATGTGAGGAAGGGTTAAACTCAGTGTGTGTATATGTTGCTATTTCTAAATGTATTAACCACAACACCATATGTTTCAACAATTTAATCCTTTCAAACATAAAACAAATGTGCAGCAGACGACTTTGAAAACATCTAGGCAAAACTATAGAAACTCTCTCTAAACGAAGGTATAATTTCTTTAAAAAAAAGAGAAAAACATTGTGACAAAAGTTGAACTTGCTTATTATGAGCAATATCTCCTTTTGTCACAATGTGTTCAAGAGTCGACTGCTCCAATGGTTACAGAAAGTGTCTATATGTTGGAAAGGGTTAGAACGTAATTACACAAATACAACAGCCTTTCGCAAGTAGGATCAAAGCATATCCAATTAAGACGAATGCACTTGTCATATTGAGCAATTGCTACTTTTGTCACAATGTGTTTAAAGGTCACCTGTTTGAATAGGCGTCAGAAAGCGTCTTCATGTGGGAAATACAGCCCCGATAGTTGCATTGTTACACCATCATTTTTTCGTGTGATATCCCAAAACTTTGAAACAAAATGCCTTTTTTTCTGATAAAGATCATATAAATCCCGATCTTATTTATGTGTAAATGCATGCCATTGATTTGTGTATACAAATGTAAATGAGCCATGTTATGTAAACCATATGATATGTGCGACAATTGTAGGCCCAGATCATATCGCAAATCCGCTCAGTTTGATCTGATTCTATACTGTTCCCCAAATTTTTACAGAGTCAAAATTTCTGAAATTTCTGTACATTTGGACACAAATGCATATCTTTATCTAAACCTGTTCTTTGGCGCTTAGTGTTATGGGGTTAGCATAACGACTGAGTGGGCTGGTGTCAGGTTAAATGGACCAGTAATACTGGTAATTTAACTTACCCAGGAAACGCCGTGTTATAACTGAACTATTGTTGAAAGCGGCATAAAGCACCAAACAATCAATCAATCATTATCTACACCTGTCCCAAATACCTTATAGCTGCTGGTCCTGGGGCTAGTGTTATCATTCATTAACCATTTCACACAAACAACACATGTGTAGCAGACAACCTTGTAAACAGAAACATTATCGAAAATCTCTATAAAAGAAAAAAAACAACTATTGAATAAAGTTGAAAACATTGCCTATGTCTTCAAAAGTCGTCTGCTCCAGAGGTGTCTGAAAACGTCTGTATGTTGGAAAGGGTTAGTATGTAGTATTGCCATTATCTCCGATGAAGTTCAAACCTAAAACAGATTGATTGATTTATTGGGGTTTGTCTATATGTTTATATATAGCTACGCGGATATATGTGTGCATGTTCCTGACGGTCTATTCATATACCGTCAAGTTTGTCTATATGTATATCTTCCAACCTGTATATTTGTATTTATTTGTGTCTGCTTATTTGTCTGACCGCCGGTGTCAGGATAGACAGAACGACAGCGCGGCTTATTAACCCAGGAAATGCAACAGCTTGACTGAACGTTTGGGGAAAGCGGCGTGGTATACAATTTCCTTTAAATGTATGTCGTGTCTGCTGGCTCACTCTATCTTTTCAAGTTATAGATCTCGCATATCATACTACATGTACAACTCACGAGAGTTATAGATCTCGCATATCATACTACATGTACAACTCACGAGAGTTATAGATCTCGCATATCATACTACATGTACAACTCACGAGAGTTATAGATCTCGCATATCATACTACATGTACAACTCACGAGAGTTATAGATCTCGCATATCATACTACATGTACAACTCACGAGAGTTATATATCTCGCATACCATACTACATGTACAACTCACGAGAGCCCATATATGAGGAATAGCTAGCCCCATTCCTACATTGGTTGTTAACTTGTTATTTAAACCATTTTCGACAATGTGTGGCTGTTTTATGTTTAAATCTTGAAATGTTATGATAAATAATAATCTTAACTTAACTCTTTCAGCACCAATTAAAGGCAATTTTGAGGCTTTTGCAAACAATACTGATTCAGGTGAGTCAGCTCGTAACGAGCTGTCTCACCTGAAATCTGCATCGTTTGTCTTTAAGTTATAAAAATAGTCTAAACTTTTTTTACATGAGAAATGGAGACGCCCGATTTTGAACATGGAACAGTCTACTTTTAACAATTCGGCGCTGAAAGAGTTAACCTCTTTCCCTCATGTAGACGCATCTGCAGCAGACGAGTTTTAAAGTTTATTATAAAAATGCACTTTCACTATGTACATAGTAACTGTACATGATGTGTTCAAGTGCTACTGGGTGGGGTTATCTTTCAAATCACCTGAACAGAAGGCTCAGGGTGATCTATTCTGATTCTGATTCTGCCTGTCTGTCCGTCTCCTATTGAAGAACATTAACAACTTCGTAGAAAATAGTAATATAATTTATGATATTGTTCCCGATTTTCTTAAATGCCTCGCAGGTGTTCACTAGCTCACCAACTTCAATAATTTAAGTACTACATGGTTTAATTAACTCGACAACAGACGACTTTGGAAACATCTATGCAAATATATCTATATTGAAATTTCTATAAATGATAGTTTAATAATAAAATAGAGTTGAAACCATTGCAACAAAAGAAGGAATTGGTCATTATGAGAAATGTCTCCTTTTGTCACAGTGTTTTAAAAAGTCGTCTACTGTACATGCGTCCGTATATGGAATAAGCGAATCGAGTATCGCTCCGCCGCGCAACCAGTTTTTGCTGCATTTTGCAGCTATTTTTGTACTTATGAATTATATTGTTTAATGCAAATTTTTATTGCTCTGAACCTGAAACATTTTTGGGAAAAGAAAAAAACATACAGGTCAGATCGTTTATCATAGTTAACCCATATATAACCATAGATGTTACCAGCGGTTCACCAACATGATCATGTTTGAAACGAAACCGAAACCAAAAGTATATTAATACCAGGTAAACGGTAAGGATTGATTTTTGGTAAATTCTCGTGAGTCCAAGGATCATTATATGCAAATAGCTTTACTGCAACACGTTATTGATCACTGCTGAAAGGGACACTCTGAAAATAATAACTGAGAAAAACAGCTACGTTGATAATTCTCGGTAAGTCTATTCCGGTTGTATGTTGTAGTTAGCCTGTAATGTATTTGTACGCGATATTATTGTTCCAATGTACGTGTACATGTTTCTTTTGTCTTTTATTAGATCCACGTTTGCCAAGGTATCCATTACAGTGGATAAAACTAGCACTTGTTCAAACTGAATAGATTATAGTATAATTGTATTGTCACTTGTAGAACTTAGATATTTTGAAATAACGAATCTAATCTATCATTAACGATTACAGCGAACTTTTAACAGTTTAAAATTAAAACCGTCGAACTGTCATGACATTTATTTCTGGTAAAAAAGAAAATCATGATCGATGTTTTTAAAAAACAAGAGAGCAGCGTGTCTCCTATTGCCACACTATTTAGTTCACCAGACCACGGAGTGCTCTAGGTGAGTCTCGTCCGTCGTTCGTCGTGTGTATGTCGTCAAGTTTTGAATTGTTAACACTCTTCATTTGAATCCGATCTTCATGAACGCTTATCAGGGCATTCCTCTCCATCAAATATTGGACTATTTCGAAACTGGGTCATATTTGGTCAAACACTAGGTCACTAGGTCAAAATATAGGAACATCTGGTTAACACTCTAGAGGCCGAAATTGTGTCAGGATGTTTTTCTTAATGATATATAGGTCAAATTCGAATATGAGTCATATTTGGTCAAAAACTAGGTCACTAGGTCAATTTGAAGGAAAATATTGTTAACACTCTCGAAGCCGTGATTTTAACTTAAGCATGTTGAAATTCTACCAGAAGGTTTGTCTTAATAATATCTAGGCTAAATTCGAATATGGACTTGAGCAGCTTGAAACTTTGTTAGATAGTTTGTCTTGTTGATATCTAGGCTAATTTCGAATATGGGTCATGTTGAGTCAAGAACTAGGTCACTAGGCCAAATTGAAGGAACATCTTGTTAACACTCTGTTAACACTCTGGAAGCCGTGTTTTTTTTTTTTTATCTTAAGCATGTTGAAATTTTACCAGAATGTTTTTCTTGGTGATATCTAGGCTAAGTTCGAATATGTCTGGCCAAAATCTAGGGAACTAGGCCAAATTGTAGAACAATCTTGTCAACACTACAGAGGCTTATTGACGCCGCGTGGAAGCGCGGCGTCTGTATGGGATAGGTTTTAATTTTGTACCATGGGGTGACGTAATCGAAACGGGAGCAACCAACATTATTATTGTTAAGAAAAAATCTGTTATATGTTTGAAAAAAAACAACCTTTATGAATAAATGAATTGTATAAAATTATTTAAGAAACAGTAAGATACAAAATATGTATGTCTTCTACCGTTATTAAAACACTTTAGACACATTTAATGGGTATTTAATAACTTTCCCCCAACTTCCTAGGCTACGCTTATTTTTATAGTTTGGTTTACGTGGTTTTCATCAAAGCTCAGAAAAAGGTTTCTTGCGATGTTTTTGCCTATTTGCAATATTGAGATTTTTAATTAAATGGGTAATCTTAAAAAAATAAATGATGATTCATTTTAATTACTACATAATACAGTATGATTCTAGAAACTGTAAAAACAACGTTAACCCAACTATGCAATAGGCAGGGCCGTAACGTGACCCGTTCTATTTGTAAATGCAGCATGTCATCGCTTGGCGAGTTTGGTCTTTCTTATTTAATAGACGACAATGTGTCAACCGTTTCCATAGTTATTAAGTTGTCTCCGCTTCCTTCCGTTATGAATACTTCGCTGTTTTCACGATTTCATCCGATTTCTAAAATTCATTGGATTCGTACTCGGTTTTTCATGTTTTGTTCGAGATGAATGATTCGTACCAAGTGGTTTTCGCTCTTTCCCTTTGGGGAACTGACTTGACCATTTTCTTTTGTTTATTTTTCAGTTTTCTACTGGCATGTTCAAAACGATTAAAGTGACAAAAACAAAACAGACTTAATACTTCTTGCTATATGTTGACTATACATGTGAACTTTCATAATGCTCAATCTTGATCATAAATATCTTTAATTCTTTTTAAATTACTTCGTATTTTTTGTTTATATATTCCCGTTTTTGCTATCATACTTCTGCTAAACTGGAAGGAGAACAGACTTCCCCCTCTCGTTCCAAAGCTTGTGTCACACTTTTAAAACTTATAACTAGAGGCAATAAAAATTAATATATGTTAATATTTAAGCACCTATGTTTTTTTTTTTTTTTTATCTAATTGATCTAGTTAGAGGATTTAAAACAGTTTATTGGTATAAAGAATTTGAGAAACTTCAGCTTGTATGACACATTACAGTTGCAGTGAATGTTAAGCAAACTGTAAACCAAATGGTTTCAGGACTAAACTTGTCATTTCACAACTAAACTTCACATGCTGAATACCATATAGATTGTAGCATATAAAACGTTTAATCCCTACGTCAATATTGATCCTTTCTGCTATTGGTAACCTTTTTATATAGGCTATGGTAGCCAGGTGAGAAATATAGGCACATCTTGGCCTTCTTATTTAAAATAAAGGGACATTTGGACTTCTTGTTCGAAATATTTACATCCTGTCTGTTTGCACAGGTTATTCTTCTTGTTGTTTACTTGAGCAGCTTGAAACTGTTTTAGAAAGTTTGTCTTGATGATAACAAGACTATGGTTGAATATCGGTTATGTCTGGTCAAACGCTAGGTCACTATAGGCCAATATTGAGAACAATATTTGTTATACCCTTAACATAGAGTTCTTGTCCTTAGACTGTGAACATCCATAGCCGCCACTGTGGTGCAGTGGTAGACCGCCCGCCTGAGGTGTCGGGAGGTCGCGAGTTCGATGCCCGTTCGGGTAATATCACATACTTTAAAAATGGTAACTTGTTTCCCTCCTCGGCGAAATTGATTGTGGGTCGCGAATTACGACTAACTGGCTGATGTAATGATAAATGGACCAGTTACAGTGGTAATGGTAAATTATACAGAAAACGCGTGTTACACAATGAGGGTAGAGGTATCCAGGTATACACGTGAGATATTAGATCCATTGAGTGTATAACTATATACGGGATATCACGTGTATACGGCGCCAGCCCTGTAGTATATAAATGTATGTTTTGAGGAAGCGGAGAGACATGCAGAGATAGCCAGGGATAAAGAGGAGTTAACCTTCGACTTATATCTTCACAATAAAACTTACGAAAAGTACCACTATACAATTTCATTTATTTACCTGTGGTTTTCCTCGTGGACACTATGATTTAGCTGGCCAGAGTGCTACACGCGGTGATATTGGTGACAACTGGTTGAAAGCAGCGTAAAACACCATGCAATTAAAGATATGAATATTGCGCAAATTAGGATTTTGCTGTTGAAACAAGGACTTTGTGTTGTTCTGAAATATTTCGAGTTTGAGTCTGTTTTCATAAATTATAATTATATATGTTTTCTTTAAAGGGAAGACACAGGTTACAACATGGATAGAGATGAAAGTTGTCCCACCGGCAGTACAGAGGAAAATGAGGCTGAAGTAGCAATAAGCTCTGATCATATTATACACTGTGACGTCTGTTTAGAGGACAGAGAAAAAACACCAGCAGCGAGTTTTTGCGAAGATTGTCATGACTATTTGTGCTCTGATTGTAAAAGGTGCCATCATAAAAATCGCCTATCAAGAAGTCATAGTATATTGGATAGCCATGAGATGCCTTTGCAGAAAAGAATGCAGGTAAAACCAAACCCCTTTGTGCTATTTGAAACATGTCAGCAGCATGAAAAAGAATTATCATTTATTTGTTTGAATGAGGGAATACTCTGCTGTGAGATTTGCAAGATAACTTATCATAGGAAATGTGACAAAATATACCAGATTACTGATGTTTTGGACGATGAGAGTGATGCTGAAACTCTTCATGAAATGGTTAACAAACTTGAAAATTTGGATCAACAATTTGCATGTCATGAAAGAAATTGCAAATTCAAAAGAGATAGAGCTGAAGGCATGTATAGTAAGGCAATTTGTATCATTACAGACATGTTGTCCGCTCTGAAACACAGTGATCTGTTAAATATTTCTTCTGTTTCTAAGACCTGCGAAACAGCTTTGCGCGATATTTCGTCTCTGAAAGATTACATGGATTCTGTACTTACATCAAGCAATGTGTCACGGAAATTTATAGCTATGAATATTGTGGAAAAACAAATGAAAAGACTAGGGGAATCTGTAGAGGCCGTTAATGAAGAAGGCAAGATGTCAATGTACGAGTTCGTTCCTACCAAGGTCAAGACAGGATCCTTAGCTGACAGTCAAAGCATCACTATAGGTCAGCTGACTTTGCATTCTGGTTCGGTACCATACTACGACATCTGTGTGAAATCACCATCGGATGAAAACGACTGCGTCATCAGTGATTTGTGTCTTCTTTCTCCAGGCCTGCTGTGTGTCATTGATAAGGGGAATTGGAAGGTCAAACTAGTTGATACAAAGACAGGAATTCTTACTTTCGAACTCCAGCTTATGCACTCTCCTGATTGTGTTGCAAGATTAAATGGCACCCGTCTAGCTCTCGTACAGACGGGCGGGAAAATACAGTTAATGACAGCTTTCCAGCACCTTAACACTATCAGAACTGATTCCAATATTCAAACTAGCGGTGATTGTAAAGGCATTGCTTTTTTGCCCAAAACTAACACAGTCGCTGTCAGTTTCTGTAACCCAGGAAAAATAGAAATCATGGATTTGGCTGGACGTCTAGTGAAAACACTCCAACATGATACGTTCATTCAACCATATTCTATGATTCAAATGAATGAAAAACTCTATGTGGCAGACCATGCAAGTAGTAAAGTGTTATGTATGGATTTAGACGGAAATGTTGTATCAACTTATATATTCGAGAATGTACCGACCTGCATTGTTCAGGGGTCAGATGGAAATATATTGGTTTCTTTCTCTGATATTCCATCAATTCTTCAAGTTGACCAAGGACTTGAACATGGACAGTTTGTTTTACAAGTCAGGGATTTGCCTGAAGTCTTAAGAATGGGTTACAATCTTTCAGATCGAATACTGTTTATTGGAACAAAAGGCAACAGGTTAAAAAGATATTTCCTGTAGATTATATCTAGTCCAATATATAACAAATCTGCAGCATACGACTATGAAAGTAGCTATTTTGTAAAATGTGATTATCAGAAAATATAGATCATTAAGGCAGTGGGTGGTCTAAAGGTGGCAGACTACATTGTCTTAAAGTTGTTCCTTCAAAGTTTATTTTGTCGCATGCTATCCGGTGGGAAATTAAGGCTAACTTACAATATTTTACAGGATAATTGCTTACAATTTAGATATTTAAATAAGAAAAATCTTTTAAAAAGGAACCGCGATAGAAGGGTGCTTGTGGTATGTTCAAATAGTAATAACCTGAAAACAACATAGCAGAAATTTACTTAATGACAGAATAAAGGTTGTACGGTCAGGGAGGGTATTACCGGTGGTCGTATATTACCGTTGGCCGTATATTACCGATGGTCGTATATTACCGTTGGTCGTATATTACCGGTGGTCGTATATTACCGATGGTCGTATATTACCGGTGGTCGTATATTACCGTTGGCTGTATATTACCGATGGTCGTATATTACCGGTGGTCGTATATTACCGTTGGTCGTATATTACCGATGGTCGTATATTACCTATGGTCGTATATTACCTATGGTCGTATATTACCGTTGGCCGTATATTACCGGTGGTCGTATATTACCTATGGTCGTATATTTCCGATGGTCGTATATTACCGGTGGTCGTATATTACAGGGACATCCGGTAATGATAAGTATGTAGGTCGCACGAATGATGTTACAATCTATGATGAGTGTTTTTCTTCTTTTCACTTTTTGTTCCGTGAATTATAATTAGCACTTATAAAACTACCCACCAACTGAACTAGTTTATAACATTTTCCAGTTGTAAAATTTAAACAACGGACTTAATTATATTGCATTGTTATACAGCTAACTCTAGGGGAAAACACCATGTATAGAATGAAGTATTAAGTAGAAATATAGAATAAGAACTATGTTCTAGAATGTTCTAGAATACATTCTTTTGAATAAGTTGAAATATGACAGCTTTTCGACCACGAGCTTCCGTAGTCTACCCCGCATTCGCCATATTGGAATGGCATTCAGTTTTATGTCCGTCCCTCTCTTCATGAGCCTCCTTTATTAGTTGTATCATCTGGTCAGCATGCTTTTTTAGCTCACCTATGCACGAAGTGCAAGGTGAGCTTTTGTGATCACTGAATGTCCGTCGTCGTCGTCGTCTGTCGGTCCGTCCGTCCGTCTGTTAACAATTTCCTACAAATGACTTCTTCTACTAAACCAATGGACAGATTTCAATAATAACTTCACAGGAATGGTCCTTAGGTGGTCCCCTTTCAAAGTTGTTCAAAGAATTTAATTCCAAGTAGAACTTTAGCTGTTGCGGCATCAGAAAAGGGGAAAATTGCCAAATCTTAAAAAATCTTCTTGTCCAAATGTGCTGGCCCGATTTGAATTTTTTTTGCACAAATGTTCCTTAGGGCACCCTCTACCAAGATTGTTCAAATATTTCCGATCCGTTGAAAAACATGGCCGCAAGGGGGCGGGGCTTGTTTTCCTTATATGTGCATTGTTAAAACTTTAAAAAATCTTCTTGTTCAAAAATACTGGCCAGATTTCAAAATAATTTCACAGAAATGGTCCTTAGGTGGTCCCCTTTCAAAGATGTTCAAAGAATTTCATTCCAAGTAGAACTTTGGTTGCTGCAGCATCAGAAAAGGGGAAAATTGCCAAATCTTAAAAAATCTTCTTGTTCATAAGTGTTGGCCCGATTTAAAAATTATTTTGCACAAATGTTCCTTGGGGCATACCCTACCAAGCTTGTTCAAATATTTCCGATCCGTTGAAAAACATGGCCGCAAGGGGGTGGGGCTTGTTTTCCTTATATGTGCATTGTTAAAACTTTAAAAAATCTTCTTGTTCAAAAGTACTGGCCAGATTTCAAAATAATTTCATAGAAATGGTCCTTAGGTGGTCCCCTTTCAAAGTTGTTCAAAGAATTTCATTCCAAGTAGAACTTTGGTTGCTGCAGCATCAGAAAAGGGGAAAATTGCCAAATCTTAAAAAATCTTCTTGTTCATAAGTGTTGGCCCGATTTAAAAATTATTTTGCACAAATGTTCCTTGGGGCACCCCCTACCAAGCTTGTTCAAATATTTCCGATCCGTTGAAAAACATGGCCGCAAGGGGGCGGGGCTTGTTTTCCTTATATGTGCATTGTTAAAACTTTAAAAAATCTTCTTGTTCAAAAGTACTGGCCAGATTTCAAAATAATTTCACAGAAATGGTCCTTAGGTGGTCCCCTTTCAAAGTTGTTCAAAGAATTTCATTCCAAGTAGAACTTTGGTTGCTGCAGCATCAGAAAATGGGAAAATTGCCAAATCTTAAAAAATCTTCTTGTTCATAAGTGTTGGCCCGATTTAAAAATTATTTTACACAAATGTTCCTTGGGGCACCCCCTACCAAGCTTGTTAAAATATTTCTGATCCGTTGAAAAACATGGCCGCAAGGGGGTGGGGCTTGTTACTTTGATCAAGTTGAAAATTTGTCAGAATGTTGTCTTGATGATATCTAGTCCATGTTGGAATATGGGTCATATCAGGTAAAAAATATAGTTCACTAGGCCAAATGAAGGAAAATCTTGTTAACACTGTGGGAGTTGTATTCAGAATAATTGTCTTGATGTGTTTTGCATTGCAGTACGTTGTATAATTAAGGTGAGCGATCCAGGGCCATCATGGCCCTCTTGTTTAAGCGGTAAGAACCTCTCTATAAAACGTGTATTCAACACATGTCATGCAGGATTGGTCTTATTGCATTTGCTAACAATGAAGAATCAGGCAAACTTGTGCATATCGAGGGCTTGGCGTGAAACGATTGTAACTAAAATTAGTATTTCTTTACCAAGGTTAATCACCTCGCAATAAAGTCTTTATAAGCGTTAACTCATTTTTCTTGGTAAACAATGGAAATTTAGGTGCCATTGATCGTTCTGAATATGGGAGTAAAACTGGCTAGACTGTGAGGATACATAGATCCACCGTCGTCTTCACTGTAGGCAAACATTGGAGTAAAACTGGCTAGACTGTGAGGATGCATAGATCCACCGTCGTCTTCACTATAGACAAACATTGGAGTAAAACTGGCTAGACTGTGCGGATGCATATGTTCACCTTCGTATTCACTGTAGACAAATATTGGAATAAAACTGGCTAGACTTATCACCTTCGTCTTCACTGTAGACAAATATTGGAGTAAAACTGGCTAGACTGTACGAATGCATAGGTTTACCTTCGTCTTCACTGTAGACAAATATTGGAGTAAAACTGGCTAGACTGTGCGGATGCATATGTTCACCTTCGTATTCATTGTAGGCAAATATTGGAGTAAAACTGGCTAGACTGTGCGAATGCATATGTTTACCTTCGTCTTCACTGTAGGCAAATATTAGAGTAAAACTGGCTAGACTGTGCGGATGCATATGTTTACCTTCGTCTTCACTGTAGACAAATATTGGAGTAAAACTGGCTAGACTGTGCGAATGCATATGTTTACCTTCGTCTTCAATGTAGACAAATATTGGAATAAAACTGGCTAGACTGTGCGGATGCATAGGTCCAACGTCGTCTTCACTGTAGACAAATATTGGAATAAAACTGGCTAGACTGTGCGGATGCATAGGTCCAACGTCGTCTTCACTGTAGACAAATATTGGAGTAAAACTGGCTAGATTGTGCGAATGCATAGGTTTACCTTCGTCTTCACTGTAGACAAATATTGGAGTAAAACTGGCTAGATTGTGCGAATGCATAGGTTTACCTTCGTCTTCGCTGTAGGCAAATATTGGAGTAAAACTGGCTAGAATGTGCGAATGCATATGTTTACCTTCGTCTTCACTATAGACACATATTGGAGTAAAACTGGCTAGACTGTGCGGATGCATATGTTTACCTTCGTATTCACTGTAGACAAATATTAGAGTAAAACTGGCTAGACTGTGCGAATGCATATGTTTACCTTCGTCTTCACTATAGACAAATATTGGAGTAAAACTGGCTAGACTGTGCGGATGCATAGGTTCACCTTCGTCTTCACTATAGACAAATATTGGAGTAAAACTGGCTAGACTGTGCGGATGCATAGGTTTACCATTGTCTTCACTGTTGGCAAATATTGAAGGAAAACTGGCTAGACTGTGCGGATGCATAGGTCCACCGTCGTCTTCGCTGTAGGCAAATATTGGAGTAAAACTGGCTAGAATGTGCGAATGCATATGTTTACCTTCGTCTTCACTATAGACAAATATTGGAGTAAAACTGGCTAGACTGTGCGGATGCATATGTTTACCTTCGTATTCAATGTAGACAAATATTATAGTAAAACTGGCTAGACTGTGCGAATGCATATGTTTACCTTCGTCTTCACTGTAGACAAATATTAGAGTAAAACTGGCTAGACTGTGCGGATGCATAGGTTCACCTTTGTCTTCACTGTTGGCAAATATTGAAGGAAAACTGGCTAGACTGTGCGGATGCATAGGTCCACCGTCGTCTTCACTGTAGACAAATATTGGAGTAAAACTGGCTAGACTGTGCGAATGCATATGTTCACCTTCGTTTGGAGTAAAACTGGCTAGATCGTGCGAATGCATATGTTCACCTTCGTTTAGAGTAAAACTGGCTAGACTTTGCAAATGAATATGTTCATCTTCGTATTCAATTCACTGTTGGCAAATATAGGTTTACCTTCGTCTTCACTTTTGGCAAATATTGAAGGAAAACTGGCTAGATTGTGCGGATGCATATGTCCACCGTCGTCTTCGCTGTAGGCAAATATTGGAGTAAAACTGGCTAGACTGTGCGAATGTATATTTTCACCTCCGTCTTCACTGTAGACAAATATTGGAGTAAAACTGGCTAGACTGTGCGGATGCATATGTTTACCTTCGTATTCACTGTAGACAAATATTAGAGAAAAACTGGCTAGACAGTGCGAATGCATATGTTTACCTTCGTCTTCACTATAGACAAATATTGGAGTAAAACTGGCTAGACTGTGCGGATGCATATGTTTACCTTCGTCTTCTGTGTAGACAAATATTAGAGTAAAACTGGCTAGACAGTGCGAATGCATATGTTTACCTTCGTCTTCACTGTAGGCAAATATTGGAGTAAAACTGACTAGACTGTGCGGATGCATATGTTTACCTTCGTTTGGAGTAAAACTGGCTAGACTTTGCAAATGGATATGTTCATCTTCGTATTCAATTCGCTGTTGGCAAATATTGGAGTTAAACTTGCTAGACTGTGCGAAAGCATATGTTTACCTTCGTTTTCACTGTATACAAATATTAGAGTAAAACTGGCTAGACTGTGCGGATGCATATGTTCACCTTCGTATTCATTGTAGGCAAATATTGGAGTAAAATTGGCTAGACTGTGCGAATGTATATGTTCACCTCCGTCTTCACTGTAGGCAAATATTGGAGTAAAACTGGCTAGACTGTGCGGATGCATAGGTCCACCGTCGTATTCACTGTAGACAAATATTGAAGTAAAACTGGCTAGACTGTGCGAATGCATATGTTTACCTTTGTCTTCACTGTAGGCAAATATTAGAGTAAAACTGGCTAGACTGTGCGGATGCATATGCTACCGTCGTCTTCACTGTAGGCAAATATTGTAGTAAAACTGGCTAGACTGTGCGGATGCATATGTTTACCTTCGTATTCACTATAGGCAAATATTGGAGTAAAACTGGCTAGACAGTGCGAATGCATATGTTTACCTTCGTCTTCACTGTAGACAAATATTAGAGTAAAACTGGCTAGACAGTGCGAATGCATAGGTCCACCGTCGTCTTCACTGTAGACAAATATTGGAGTAAAACTGGCTAGACTGTGCGGATGCATATGTTCACCTTCGTTTGGAATAAAACTGGCTAGATCGTGCGGATGCATAGGTCCACCGTCGTCTTCACTGTAGACAAATATTGGAGTAAAACTGGCTAGACTGTGCGGATGCATATGTTCACCTTCGTTTGGAGTAAAACTGGCTAGACCGTGCGGATGCATAGGTCCACCGTCGTCTTTACTGTAGACAAATATTGGAGTAAAACTGGCTAGACTGTGCGAATGCATATCTTCACCTTCGTTTGGAGTAAAACTGGCTAGATCGTGCGAATGCATATGTTCACCTTCGTTTAGAGTAAAACTGGCTAGACTTTGCAAATGAATATGTTCATCTTCGTATTCAATTCACTGTTGGCAAATATTGGGAGTAAAACTGGCTAGACTGTGCGAATGCATAGGTTCACATTCGTCTTCACTGTAGACAAATATTAGAGTAAAACTGGCTAGACTGTGCGAATACATACGATCATATATTAATGATATATCCATCATATATTAATGAAATGTTTAACCTCCGACAAGTAAATGAAAATACAACTATAACACTGTCATGCTCTACAAACAGTTTTTTAATACCTAAACCCAACACAGAAATATTCAAACAAAGTTTAACATACTCTGGACAAATAATTTGGAATAATTTACCTATAAATATTAAAGAAAAAAGTTCAACAATGGCATTTCAATGCAATCTAATTAAATTGATGTAAAATGTTTAATTGTTTTTTAACTTATGATGTGCTTTATTGTTTTTGTATGTATATATTGTTGTTGCTACATATCACTTTCAATTGCAGTACATGTGTGGGTAAAGTGAGTGATATATTTTAATTGATGTTGATGTTCTTGATTTTTATGTTATGTACATCTACAGTCATTTGACATTTCATATGTATTTTTATTGTATATAATGTAAATAATAGAGGGCCATGTGGAAGATTAGTTTTAAATTAAATATGTCACCCTCTTTAAATAAAGTGTCTTATCTTATCTTATCTTATCTTTTCACCGTCGTCTTCATTGTAGGCAAATGTTTAGAGACCTAGCGCGGCCGATAGGTACGTTATAGTAATTGTTTATATTAACTATGAGACAGGTCAATATGGTAAAGAAATATATCCATGTGTATGTGCACAATGGTGATATGTTTGGTTAGGTGAATAATCCGTCTTCCCGTTTGGAAATTGAGTGGTAAAGCCTGGGTCTTCAAATCATGATTTGATAGACCCAAGAGTCCGTAGTCCAAATCAAATCCGTTTCTGGGGTGTCTCAAATTAAACTTATGTGCACCTGTAGGTTAAGTGGTGGACGATTACAATTAATCATTTCCCTAAAAAAGACGCAAGTTGACGCCTCTGCAACAAACACCGTTTGAAAACATTTTGACAATAAGAGATGATACTCAATCATGATAATGTCATTTATAGAGAATTTTCATAATTGTATTACCAAGATGTTTTCAAAGTCGTCTGCTAAAGCTTTGTTGTATGTGGGAAAGAGCTGAATTAAAAAGCAATTGTCCTCAAGTATTCTGAAACCAAAAAAATAAGCGGAGGAAATTACAAATACTCTTTAATATTCAAATATGAACATGGATCCAGGAAAGGCATATCTTGCTTTACCCTACTACTTTGAGTGTTTTGAAGGCTGGACTTACTCTTTCAGCCACAATGGCAGTATTGGTGATTTTACAAACAATACAGATGCAGGTGAGGTAGATTGAAACGAGATGTCTCACCTGAAATAAGCAAAGACATTTCTATTTTCAAAATGTTCCAACACTCTTGTTACATGAAAAAATGAATTCGTTCGATTTTGAACATGGAAGAGTCTACTTTTGGAAATTCGGCGTTAAATGGGCTCAAGCCGCGAATAACAAAAATGAACACTTATCATTTGACAAAGTACCACATAATCGTCTATTTAACCATTTTCTACCTACATGCGTTTTCCGACGCCTCTGCACCAGACGACTTTTATAAATATTTTGACAAAAGAAGAAATTAAATTTCTTCTTTTGTGACATGTTTTCATTTTTTATTCAATAATTGTTCCTGTTTTCATAGTTTATTCCATAGTTTTGCATATAAGTTTTAAAATCTTTCTTCTGCATATGATTTGTATGTGGGAAAGGGTTGAGAATGTGTGGGTCATTACAGAGAAATGTAAATAATTGTGGACTGGACTAAAGCCGCACACAACAAACCTGCACAAACGTAGAATCCAAATAGTGAACGCTAACAAAGCGTGTGGATAAACAACACAGAGTTAACTTGGATGAACAGTTACAAGTGAAGTAACCCAGTGTCCTTGGAACAGACAAAGAGACAAACAGCTTGTGCTCTGATGTCCGGATTAAACCACCTGATTAAGACGAATTCAATCAAGCCCTTTATTGTCAATCTCCACAATTACTATTAAACTAAGAAACTAAACATGTGACTTATATACCAAGGGGGATAACCACGCATTGATTTGGTAGTCATTATGTACAGATTATTTTCCTTTATATATTATATATACATACATATTCATACATCGCATTTGGTCCATAACAAATTTGTAAACATCTAGAAAAAACTACCGAAACTGTCAATCAAAGAAAGTAAACATATTGAATAAAAGTTGAAAACATTGCTCACGTTTTCAAAAGTTGTCTGCTCCAGTGGCATCGAATAGCGTCTGTCTGTGAGAAAGGATAGTATGAAGTACTGCCATTATCTCCGATGAGGTTCATGTATAAAACAGAACACATCAGTCAGTATCTGTTTGCACGTTCTAGCAGATCGATATTCTATTTTCAGTGTCGTCTCCTATTATAAAATATCTGAGGGTAACTTTAACCTGTACACATTTTTATAATATGAGCCGTTCCACGTGAAAACCAACATTATGGCCTCAGTAATGTATCTATCCATATCAGCCTGCGCAGTTCGCGCAGGCTAATCCGGGCCGACACATTCCGTCTCGGGTCGATACTTTGCGCAGAGTCCACAATGTTGGTTTTCTCGTGGAACGGCTCATATCAATATATCTGCGTAATGTATCGACCAGATTAGCCTGCGCTGTCCGCGCAGACTGATCCGGCCGACACATTCCGTCTTAGGGGGATAGATGTATAGAGTTGTTATTCCTGAAACAGAAAATCCACAGGAGCTGAAAAGTGTCTATCCGGGTAGGCCTGTGTGGCATGCTTAGGCTGATCTGGGTCGATACTTTACGCTGAGTCCACAATGTTGGTTTTCTCGTGGAACGGTTCATATATAACCTACACTGTACGTGTATGAAGGAAACGACTTATTTATAAATATATTTTAGCTTAACATAATTTTGTGTTTTGAAAATTGAATACTCTGATGGTGTTCATGATTGGTCTGTTTATACGGAAGGTTTTTTCCGGTGATTTAAGCCTTTTCCACTTACAGCTAATCTTCAGACTTAATTGAAAACATCTAGCTATAAATATAGAACATATCTATAAACGAAAGTATGAATAATGAAAATAGTTGATAACAGTGTGACAAAAGATGAAATTGCTCATAATGAGCCATTTCTCCTTTTGTCACACTGTTTTCACGTGTTGTCTGTAGCAGCTGTGTCAGAATGCGTGTATATGTGGGAAAGGGTTACTTAATGAACACGAGCAATGCCGGGTAATTACCTTATTATGATAGAGCGACCGCTATGAGAGCGGGAGACCAGGGTGCGATACCCGGTCGGGTCATACCAAATACTAGTAACATGGAAGTAATGGCTCCCTTTACTGACGTCCAGGGGATAGCAATATGACTGATTCGTCGGTGTCAGGATACATTGATTGATTGGGGCTTAAAGCCGTTTTCAACAATTTTTCAGTCATATCACGGCGGCCAGTTCACCAACTCATGTGTTTTCTGGCTTGCTTACACCAGTACTCCACACGACATTATGTCCAAACAACTGGCTGCTTTTCTACATAGACTGTAACCCCATTGATGAAAGACGAATGACGCTTGTCACTATGACAATGGCGCTTGTCTAAATGACAATGACGCTTGTCACAATGACGCTGACGCTTGTCACAATGACGCTGAGGCTTGTCACAATGACGCTTGCCACAATGACAATGACGTTTGTCAAACGTCGGAAAGAATGTTTGCCGATCTGGGGTTCTAACTCACAAGCCCTGGATTGACAGCCCGCGTCGCTACCGACTGAGTTACCGATGATAAATAATACCGATAGTACTGGTAGCACCGTTAAACACTGTGGAAAGTGGCACAACACAAAATCCAAACAAAAATAGAATGGTATCAAAAGAAGGTTCACGGAATTATAATAAAGTAAGGTTAAAGCTTAACAAAGGTTTTAATCTATGTGTGTTCACCGGTAGAATTGATTCAAAAGGTTAAGCTGACAATACACATTTCAAGTATGTGTTGGAAACCCTTTACGGAAGACGATTAATATGTCCCAACAGAGACATATGAAGTCTCTGGTGCCAACAAGTGTAAAGGTCAAGTTTCATTTGAACCGCTTACCCTTCATGATTAACCGTTGAATCCGGAGATTAGGATATTCTCTAAATCTCATTATAAATCAGGCCAATAGCACACGTTTCAATTTTGGGTGGGAAACCCTTTACGGGGGACGAACGATATGTGCCAACAAGCGTAAAGATCAAGTTTCATTTGTTACGTCGATTTTGAACCGCTTACCCTATACGCTATCCGGTCAAATCCGAAGATTTGAGTACTCTCTTAACTCTCATTATAAATCGGACCAATAGCGCACGCTCAGGACTACTAATGAGTGTAAGTACAGTTAAGTGATGTGTTTCCCCGACAGGATTCCCTTTTGAGTCGTCTGCTTTAACCCTTTCCCTCATATAGACGCTTTCTGACGCCTCTACAGCAGACGGCTTTTTGAAAACATAGTGACAAAAGAAGAAATTGCACAAAACGTGCAATTTCTCCTTTTGCCACAATGTTTTCCAATTTTTGTCATAGGTTATCCATTCAATTATGGAGATTTTCTATGTTTTGACAAAATACGTTCAAAGTCGTCTGCTGCAGAATTGTCGTATGAGGGGAAGGGATAAAATCGCACCGGATGGAGAAAGGCCCATCTAAAGCTTGCAGTATCCTTTGTGCGTTATATCTTAACTGTTTCAATGCAATAGTACACGTTTCTACGTTAGAGTAGCGGAATATAGGTCGGATAGCTAAGATTGAAATTCAGGTCAGGAAAGAAAATGTAGGAATACTTCTTGTGTTGGTATGTAAACCCATGGAATTGCAGTTAGTAAATATTCTTGTAACTGACAAGTGCATTCGTCTCATTGGTAAGAAGTGTATATTTGCTATTATAAGTGTCTACTTGTTATATTGAGTACTGCACTTGTCTATGTGTATAATCTCGATCATCCTCGGTACCCGGGCTATTTATATATTTTATGAATTACCTAGATACCGAGGATGAGTCTCAATATATCGACATATATTTGAACACACAGTTAGTTAAGACTCGCCATAAGTCATTGGTATTCGGGGAATTATTTGATACTTGGATATATAACAAATACTCGAAGTAAACAGTTTGTATCAATTTGATTAGTGCATTTGTTCAACAAATCGGTACTTTAAATAATGGAACCATCGTCGACATGTAGCCGTTCCTGTGGTGCATTTACGGAGATACATAGATTGACATCAACCTGGACCGCTGACGACAGGTATTTGAGCTTTCCACGAGAAAACCAACATTATGACGTAAAACATCGACCCGGATCAGCCTAATCATGCCACGCAGGCTAACCCGGATATACTCCTTTTCGCCTCCAGTGGATTGTCTAAATCTGGAATCATTTCTCTATATGTATATCCCCATGAGACGGAATGTGTCGGCCCGGATCAGTCTGCGCGGACAGCGCAGGCTGATCTGGTCGATACATTACGCAGAGGCCATAATGTTGGTTATCTCGCTGGACGGCTCATTTGTGTGTGTATATGTGTTCCTGCCGCTTTGTCCGTATGGCCTGTATGTACTACTGACTTGGCTATCTGCTATTATAAGTATATCCTTATAGTAGACTCGGTATATTTCTGTATGTCTGTAAATACTTTTGTCATTCTTATCTTCCCACCTGTCTATCTGCATATCTTCCGTTGTATATCTTCATGCCAGTATATCTGTTCATCGTCCAACACTCTGTCTGGGTCATATCAGGTAAAACAAGATATATATCACTAGGCCAACTGAAGGAACATCTTGTTAACAATCTGGAGGTTGTATTTTGAATCTTTGTCAGAATAATTGTCTTGAAGTGTTTTGCATTGGCAATCACATTGAATAATTCAGGTGAGCGAACTAGAGCCAGCATGGCCCTCTTGTTGTATATATTCCTGTCTGTCTATCTGTATATCGTTATTTAAGCTTCCCTCCAGTCTGACTGTTTATACATTGGATATCGTCCTGTCTGACTGTTTGTTTATCTTCCTGTCAGTATATTTGTTTAACTTACTGCCTGTCTTTCTGTTTATTTTCATGTCTGTTACTCTGTATATCTCCCTGCATTTCTTGCCTATATGTATATATTCTTGTCTGTCTATCTGTATATTTTCCTGTCTGTCTATCTCTATATCTTCCTGTCTAATTAATCTTGAAGCTCCCTCTCCGTCCGTCTATTTGTATAACTTCATGCCAGCCTATGTGTATATATTTATGTATGTCTATCTGTATATCTAATTACATATCATCATGTCTGTTTATCTGTTTATCCCCAAGCATATTTGTATATCTTCCTGTCTGTCTATTTATAATATATTTCTACCAGTCTACTTGTATATATACTCATTTCAGTCTATGTATAGCTGCCAGCATGTCTGCATTTATGTCAGTATATCTTCCTGTCTGCCTATCTGTATATCTTTGTGTTTGTCTATATATCTATTTCTATCTCCATGTCAGTTTATTGGTATATCTTCCTGCCTTTCTATCGGTTTATCTGCCGTCTGTCAATCTGTCTATATTCCTGCGTATT
>JASEVX010000012.1:57088477-57117313 GCA_031761405.1 Serripes groenlandicus | reverse complement strand
TCTCTCCCTCTCTCTCTCTCTCTCTCTCTCTCTCTCTCTCTCTCTCTCTCTCTCTCTCTCTCTCTCTCTCTCTCTCTCTCTCTCTCTCTCTCTCTCTCTCAATCTCTCTCATTTGCACATCTCATTTACACATCTTATTGCATTGACTTTAGTACATTTTTACACAAAACGGGTATTATAGCTCCTATGATGCTCTTGTTCATCTACCGATGCATATAATTATATGCAATGTTCACGATCAGGTCGGCTGAATAAAGTGTATACCAATATACATGTGTGTAATTTTCGCGTTAACTTTTTTGACTTTAATACATTTTTACACAAAACGGGGTATTATAGCTCCTGTGATGCTCTTGTTCATCTACCGATGCATATAATTATATGCAAAGTTCACGATCAGTTATTTGTTTTTATTTGAACATCTTTTGTGAGAACTCCCTAAGTAAATTAGTTTGAGTAGCGTAACCCACAGTATAATAGCATATTGGATGAAACGAAAGATATTTTCAGGGAATCTCTAGTTAGACGATTTGGAAAATATATGGCAAGGTATTGAGAAATATAATATTGATTGATTGGTGCTTTACGCCGCTTTCAACAATTGTTCAGTTATATGACGGCGTTTCCTGGGTAAGTTATCAGTATTACTGGTCCATTTATCCTGACACCAGCCAGTCAGTCGTAATGGTAACCATGCAACCCTTAGCGCCAAGGAGGGCAGCCATTACTACCATTTTTAAAGTCTCCATTATTTGAAATTGCTTAGAAATGAAAACAAATGTTGAGCAATTTCTCCTTCGAGTTTTTAAACGTCTGCTGCAGATGTGTGAACGTGTGTGGGTTAACTCTCCCTTATCCATGTCTACGCTAGATACGTTACTACAATGAGGTATCGAACACATTCAACAGCACCGGTACCGCCTCGGTGTTGTAGTGGCAGAGCGTCCGCCTCGGTGGTGTAGTGGTAGAGCGTCCGCCTCGGTGGTGTAGTGGTAGAGCGTCCGCCTCGGTGTTGTAGTGGTAGAACGTCCGTCTCGGTGCTGTAGTGGTAGAGCGTCAGCCTCGGTGTTGTAGTGGTAGAGCGTCCGCCTCGGTGTTGTAGTGGTAGAGCGTCCGCCTCGGTGCTGTAGTGGTAGAGCGTCCGCCTCGATGGTGTAGTGGTAGAGCGTCAGTCTCGGTGTTGTTGTGGTAGAGCGTCCGCCTCGATGGTGTAGTGGCAGAGCGTCCGCCTCGATGTTGTAGTGGTAGAGCGTCCGCCTCGATGGTATAGTGGCAGAGCGTCCGCCTCGGTGTTGTAGTGGTAGAGTGTCCGCCTCGGTGGTGTAGTGGTAGAGCGTCCGCCTCGGTGTTGCAGTGGTAGAGCGTCCGCCTCGGTGCTGTAGTGGTAGAGCGTCCGCCTCGATGGTGTAGTGGTAGAGCGTCAGCCTCGGTGTTGTTGTGGTAGAGCGTCCGCCTCGATGGTGTAGTGGCAGAGCGTCCGCCTCGGTGTTGTAGTGGTAGAGCGTCCGTCTCGGTGCTGTAGTGGCAGAGCGCCCGCCTCGGTGCTGTATTGGCAGAGCGTCCGCCTCGGTGGTGTAGTGGCAGAGCGTCCGCCTCGGTGGTGTAATGGCAGAGCGTCAGCCTCGGTGTTGTTGTGGTAGAGCGTCCGCCTCGATGGTGTAGTGGTAGAGCGTCAGTCTCGGTGTTGTTGTGGTAGAGCGTCCGCCTCGATGGTGTAGTGGCAGAGCGTCCGCCTCGGTGTTGTAGTGGTAGAGCGTCCGCCTCGATGGTGTAGTGGTAGAGCGTCAGCCTCGGTGTTGTTGTGGTAGAGCGTCCGCCTCGATGGTATAGTGGCAGGGCGTCCGCCTCGGTGTTGTAGTGGTAGAGCGTCCGCCTCGATGGTGTAGTGGTAGAGCGTCCGCCTCGGTGTTGTAGTGGTAGAGCGTCCGTCTCGGTGCTGTAGTGGTAGAGCGTCCGCCTCGGTGTTGTAGTGGTAGAGCGTCCGCCTCGGTGCTGTAGTGGTAGAGCGTCCGCCTCGATGGTGTAGTGGTAGAGCGTCAGTCTCGGTGTTGTTGTGGTAGAGCGTCCGCCTCGATGGTGTAGTGGCAGAGCGTCCGCCTCGGTGTTGTAGTGGTAGAGCGTCCGCCTCGATGGTGTAGTGGTAGAGCGTCAGCCTCGGTGTTGTTGTGGTAGAGCGTCCGCCTCGATGGTATAGTGGCAGGGCGTCCGCCTCGGTGTTGTAGTGGTAGAGCGTCCGCCTCGATGGTGTAGTGGTAGAGCGTCCGCCTCGGTGTTGTAGTGGTAGAGCGTCCGCCTCGGTGTTGTAGTGGTAGAGCGTCCGTCTCGGTGCTGTAGTGGTAGAGCGTCCGCCTCGGTGGTGTAGTGGCAGAGAGTCCGCCTCGGTGGTGTAGTGGCAGAGCGTCCGCCTCGATGGTGTAGTGGTAGAGCGTCCGCCTCGATGGTGTAGTGGTAGAGCGTCCGCCTCGGTGTTGTAGTGGTAGTGCGTCCGCCTCGATGGTGTAGTGGTAGAGCGTCCGCCTCGGTGGTGTAGTGGCAGAGCGTCCGCCTCGGTGTTGTAGTGGTAGAGCGTCCGCCTCGGTGCTGTAGTGGTAGAGCGTCCGCCTCGATGGTGTAGTGGTAGAGCGTCAGTCTCGGTGTTGTTGTGGTAGAGCGTCCGCCTCGATGGTGTAGTGGCAGAGCGTCCGCCTCGATGTTGTAGTGGTAGAGCGTCCGCCTCGATGGTATAGTGGCAGAGCGTCCGCCTCGGTGTTGTAGTGGTAGAGTGTCCGCCTCGGTGGTGTAGTGGTAGAGCGTCCGCCTCGGTGTTGCAGTGGTAGAGCGTCCGCCTCGGTGCTGTAGTGGTAGAGCGTCCGCCTCGATGGTGTAGTGGTAGAGCGTCAGCCTCGGTGTTGTTGTGGTAGAGCGTCCGCCTCGATGGTGTAGTGGCAGAGCGTCCGCCTCGGTGTTGTAGTGGTAGAGCGTCCGTCTCGGTGCTGTAGTGGCAGAGCGCCCGCCTCGGTGCTGTATTGGCAGAGCGTCCGCCTCGGTGGTGTAGTGGCAGAGCGTCCGCCTCGGTGGTGTAATGGCAGAGCGTCAGCCTCGGTGTTGTTGTGGTAGAGCGTCCGCCTCGATGGTGTAGTGGTAGAGCGTCAGTCTCGGTGTTGTTGTGGTAGAGCGTCCGCCTCGATGGTGTAGTGGCAGAGCGTCCGCCTCGGTGTTGTAGTGGTAGAGCGTCCGCCTCGATGGTGTAGTGGTAGAGCGTCAGCCTCGGTGTTGTTGTGGTAGAGCGTCCGCCTCGATGGTATAGTGGCAGGGCGTCCGCCTCGGTGTTGTAGTGGTAGAGCGTCCGCCTCGATGGTGTAGTGGTAGAGCGTCCGCCTCGGTGTTGTAGTGGTAGAGCGTCCGTCTCGGTGCTGTAGTGGTAGAGCGTCCGCCTCGGTGTTGTAGTGGTAGAGCGTCCGCCTCGGTGCTGTAGTGGTAGAGCGTCCGCCTCGATGGTGTAGTGGTAGAGCGTCAGTCTCGGTGTTGTTGTGGTAGAGCGTCCGCCTCGATGGTGTAGTGGCAGAGCGTCCGCCTCGGTGTTGTAGTGGTAGAGCGTCCGCCTCGATGGTGTAGTGGTAGAGCGTCAGCCTCGGTGTTGTTGTGGTAGAGCGTCCGCCTCGATGGTATAGTGGCAGGGCGTCCGCCTCGGTGTTGTAGTGGTAGAGCGTCCGCCTCGATGGTGTAGTGGTAGAGCGTCCGCCTCGGTGTTGTAGTGGTAGAGCGTCCGCCTCGGTGTTGTAGTGGTAGAGCGTCCGTCTCGGTGCTGTAGTGGTAGAGCGTCCGCCTCGGTGGTGTAGTGGCAGAGAGTCCGCCTCGGTGGTGTAGTGGCAGAGCGTCCGCCTCGATGGTGTAGTGGTAGAGCGTCCGCCTCGATGGTGTAGTGGTAGAGCGTCCGCCTCGGTGTTGTAGTGGTAGTGCGTCCGCCTCGATGGTGTAGTGGTAGAGCGTCCGCCTCGGTGCTGTAGTGGTAGAACGTCCGTCTCGGTGCTGTAGTGGCAGAGCGTCCGCCTCGGTGGTGTAGTGGCAGAGCGTCCGTCTCGTGTACGGGAGGTCGCCGGTTCGATTCCTGGCCGGGTCATACCAAATACTGTATAATGGTAGTAATGGCTGCCCCTTCTTGGCGCTCAGGGTTTGCGATGATAGCATTACGACTGTCCCGCTGGTGTCAGGATAAACGTAATAGTAGTAGTAGTGGTAAATTACCAAGGAAACCACGTGATAAAACTGAAAATTGTTGAAAACTCCAAACAATCAATTAATCGATACTACCAGCAGTTTTGTATTTATCCTTTCATACTTGTATCTATACGCATTCATACTTGTATCTATACGCATTCATACTTGTATCTATACGCATTCATACTTGTTTGTATCTATACGCATTCATACTTGTATCTATACGCATTCATACTTGTATCTATACGCATTCATACTTGTATCTATACGCATTCTGACGCATCTGCAGTAGACTACTTTTCCGATACAGTTTCAGATTCGTGACGTACAACATTCTAGCGGATCTATACGCATTCCGAGACATTGACGAATACACACCCTACTGTAGGCCGGAACATCTCGAGTTTAACTACAGACAACATCTACTAGTTAAGGAAATTACAGGTGAGAATTCGTAATTCGTAACATCTCGATTTTAACTACAGACAACATCTTCTAGATAAGGAAATAACAGGTGAGAATTCGTAACATCTCGATTTTAACTACAGACAACGTCTTCTAGATAAGGAAATAACAGGTGAGAATTCGTAACATCTCGATTTTAACTACAGACAACATCTTCTAGTAAAGGAAATAACAGGTGAGAATTCGTAACATCTCGATTTTAACTACAGACAACATCTTCTAGATAAGGAAAAAACAGGTGAGAATTCGTAATTCGTAACATTTCGATTTTAACTATATACAACATCTTCTAGTTAAGGAAAAAACAGGTGAGAATTCGTGATTCGTAACATTTCGATTTTAACTATATACAACATCTTCTAGTAAAGGAAATAACAGGTGAGAATTCGTAATTCGTAACATTTCGATTTTAACTATATACAACATCTTCTAGTTAAGGAAAAAACAGGTTTGAATTCGTAATTCGTAACATTTCGATTTTAACTACATACAACAATTTCTAGTTGAGGAAATTACAGGTGAGAATTGGTGATTCGTTACATCTCGATTTTAACTACATACAATAATTTCTAGTTAAAGAAATTACAGGTGAGAATTCGTAATTCGTTACCTCTCGATTTTAACTACATACAACATCTTCAAGTAAGAAAATAACAGTTGAGAATTCGTGATTCGTTACATCTAGATTTTAACTACAGATAACATCTACTAGTTAAGGAAATTACAGGTGCGAATACTTAGATCGGAACATCTTGAATTTAACTACAGACAACATCTTCTAGTCCGTTGAAAAACATGGCCGCCAAGGGGGTGGGTGGGTGGGGGGGGGGGGGGGGGGGGGGGGGGGGGAGGGGGGATAAATTCTAGTATCCGAGTAGCCATTTATATGTTCATGAAAGACATCCAAGGTCAAAACTGAATTTACTATTTTAGCCCGTTGTTTCAGGATATAATGGTGATATTATATGCCTACAAGAAGTGGATGTAAAAGCTTTCAGTGGGAACTTAACTAGAGAACTGAAATCGAAAGGATTAGAGGGTATTTACTGTAACAAGCGTGGAAAACTTGGCGAACTGTCAGAGGGGTCGGCACTTTTTTACAGGAAATCTAAATTCAAGTAAGTTGGCAATTTATTTTGTATCCAGCATTCTTATGCCTATCTTCGGATGGATCAAATGTGTCCTATCTTGGCTCAAGGATTATAGGTTGGTGGTTCACACTAGGCGGGTTCAAACCAACGTCCTTATGACACTTTGGACAAGTATGCTGCCGGCCAGGTGTTTGATATAAAGACAAAAACACCATCATTATTTTGTATCTTATTAATTCTTCTGGTATTGAAAATTTACCAGGGTCTTAGTTTTGTAATAGGTCTTAGGTCTTAGGTCTTAGTTTTGTACCTTTGCCCAGGAAAACGTATAAAAAAAGACCTAAGACCTAAGACCTGGTACAAAACTAAGACCCTGGTAGATGTTTTCATTTGACTTTCTGTTCATAATATCATTTCTCTTGCATGCATGATATAATTTTAAAAGAGTGTGGGGGTAGGGGTCTGATGCCTAACTTCGGATGGATCAAATGTGTCCTACCTTGAGATAGCTCTACTGAATAATTATAAAAGGATTATAGGTTGGTGGTTCACACTAGGCGGTTTCAAACCAACGTCCTTATGACACTTTGGACAAGTATGCTGCCGGTCAGGTGTTTGATATAGATAAAAAAAACACAAATTCTGTATCTTAACAATTCTTCTGGTATTGAAATTTTACCAGGGTCTTAGTTTTGTACCTTTGCCCAGGAAGACGTACACAACTAAGACCTAAGACCTAAGACCTGGTACAAAACTAAGACCCTGGTAGATGTTTTCATTTGAATTTTTTTCTAAATTCCAACAAGCACGGTTAGCTCAGTTGGTAGTGCGACCGTCGAGGAAACTGAAGAGTGCAGGTTCGAGTCCAGCTACAGACAGACCATAATTTTGATTTTCCTCTTTAGGCAGCACAGCTACAACGATGTTGCTCTGACTATGTCTGCTAGCTTTCTGAGTCCACTTCCGGTGTGCACTGACCCCAATGGGTATATTCAGGACCTTGCGCTAGTGCAGGTCCCGGACATTTACGAACGGTAGCCTTCGGTTGTATAGATAATACGCCAGCTTTAAGCTGGCAGCATGTAAGCTGCCTGTCAGGACGGTGTCTTATGTATATGCTTATTTTTAGTTTCATCCTTTAGCTCTTTATATTCTTGGTTTTATTTGAGACATTTCAATGTTTGCATATTCCTGATCTGTACTCTTACATACATGGATATACTAAACATTATTAATTCAAGAACGATTTGATCTAGAGTGCTCATATTTAAAACATCGATACCTTCATCTAACCTCCTTCACAAAATTAAATTTTGGCACAGTCGGTTAAGTACTTCTTTAACTAATTCATAATAACTTTAATAAAGAACGATTTGGTCTGGATTGCTCACTATATCAAATTCATGGATACCCACCCTTACAAGACCTCTACCTCCAGACTGAATTACACCAGAGTCAATTCTCAAATCTGGTCACCAAGGGGGCATGACACGTCAGTATGGGCTGACTGTATCCATTTTTCTGCATGTACCAACAGATGAACACAATGGCCCTGGTCAACCAAGGCACTTGAGTTCTACCAGGGTCTTAGTTTTGTACCAGGTCTTAGGTCTTAGGTCTTAGTTTTGTACTATTTACAGGGTCTTAGTTTTGTACCAGGTCTTAGGTCTTAGTTTTGTATACACCCGAATTCAGACGCTTTTCTAGTTCACAAATAATAATAGTAAATATCTAGATCTAGATATATCATGAAGGCACGATAAACAACCGTCGCGCAGTATGGTCTGGACCTCCCCCCTTCGCTATCAAGTCATGCAACTATCGTTAATATCGCTATGTTCTAAGAGTGGGAGAGAACTTAATTAAACAGCGTAACTATCGTTAATATCGCTATGTTCTAAGAATGTGAGGGAACTTAAGTAAACAGCGTAAATATCGCTACATGTATGTTCTAAGAATGTGAGGGAACTTAATTAAACAGCGTAACTATCGTTAATATTGCTATGTTCTAAGAGCGGGAGAGAACTTAACTAAACAGCGTAAACAGCGTTAATATCGCTATGTTCTAAGAGTGTGAGAGAACTTAATTAAACAGCGTAACTATCGTTAATATCGCTATGTTCTAAGAGTGGGAGAGAACTTAATTAAACAGCGCAACTATCCATAATATCGCTATGTTCTAAGAGTGGGAGGGAACTTAAGTAAACAGCGTAACTATCGTTAATATCGCTATGTTCTGAGAGTGGGAGAGAACTTAATTAAACAGCGTAACTATCGTTAATATCGCTATGTTCTAAGAGTGGGAGGGAACTTAAGTAAACAGCGTAACTATCGTTAATATCGCTATGTTCTAAGGATGTGAGGGAACTTAAGTAAACAGCGTAAATATCGCTACATGTATGTTCTAAGAATGTGAGGGAACTTAAGTAAACAGCGTAAATATCGTTAATATCGCTATGTTCTAAGAGTGGGAGAGAACTTAATTAAACAGCGTAACTATCGTTAATATCGCTATGTTCTAAGAGTGGGAGAGAACTTAATTAAACAGCGTAACTATCGTTAATATCGCTATGTTCTAAGAGTGGGAGGGAACTTAATTAAACAGCGTAACTATCGTTAATATCGCTATGTTCTAAGAGTGGGAGAGAACTTAATTAAACAGCGTAACTATCGTTAATATCGCTATGTTCTAAGAGCGGGAGAGAACTTAATTAAACAGCGTAACTATCGTTAATATCGCTATGTTCTAAGAGTTGGAGAGAACTTAATTAAACAGCGTTACTATCGTTAATATCGCTATGTTCTAAGAGTTGGAAAGAACTTAATTAAACAGCGTAACTATCGTTAATATCGCTATGTTCTAAGAGTGGGAGAGAACTTAATTAAACAGCGTAACTATCGTTAATATCGCTATGTTCTAAGAGTGGGAGAGAACTTTATTAAACAGCGTAACTATCGTTAATATCGCTATGTTCTAAGAGTGGGAGAGTACCTTATTAAACAGCGTAACTATCGTTAATATCGCTATGTTCTAAGAATGTGAGGGAACTTAAGTAAGCAGCGTAAATATCTCTACATGTATGTTCTAAGAATGCGAGGGAACTTAAGTAAACAGCGTAAATATCGTTAATATCGCTATGTTCTAAGAGGGGAGAGAACTTAATTAAACAGCGTAAATCAGCAGGGGAGATGACCCATATACATACACGAGACAGAGAAGCCGCGGTGGTCTACCGTTGGCCTACCGTGGCCTACCGTCGGCATGCCGTTGGTTGTATCTTGCGATTTTATTGAATATAAACTAAGTCTACTTACTCATGAATATTTAAATACATAGGCGTCAGATCCACTATTTTGATCGGATGTTAATGAGATCGATGGTGATTAACACTTGCTGTGTTTTAACAGGTTAGTTGAACAACATGGACAGAGTATTGTACACGTATTGGAAAACCAGTCATTTTGTAAGGATGTCAAAGATTGGGCCTATGCCAATACGTCCTGGAGAAAGTCTATAGAGGACCAGAACCACACCGTACAGGTTGTTTACTGATTTATTCTTATCTCCAACATACCATTGTAAACAATGTTGTAATAGTAAAGAAGAAAATCCATGAAATATGTGAGAATGTAACTCTATAATATGGTATCCCACTGAAAGGGAATTATGTAGCAAAGTAAAATTAGAGATTATTGGACATAATATGTATTTTCTCGGGAATTCAAAGTTGACCAAGCCACAAGGAATTCGTCCCGCGGAAGATGATGACGGACGCTGATCCAGATCAACCTGCACGGCCGGTCAGTCTGATATGAATCTTCACTGTTCATAGTCTATTTGTACAAGCTGTCCAGGAACCGGAGAGACGCCATCTAATATTTAATACCATTAGATGTTGACTAATATATAGTACCATTAGACGCCAACTAATATTTAATACCATTAGATGTTGACTAATATATAGTACCATTAGACGCCAACTAATATACAATACCATTAGATGTTGACTAATATATAGTACCATTAGACGCCAACTAATATTTAATTACATTAGATGTTGACTAATATATAGTACCATTAGACGCCAACTAATATTTAATACCATTAGATGTTGACTAATATATAGTACCATTAGACGCCAACTAATATTTAATACCATTAGATGTTGACTAATATATAGTACCATTAGACGCCAACTAATATTTAATACCATTAGATGTTGACTAATATAGTACCATTAGACGCCAACTAATATACAATACCATTAGATGTTGACTAATATATAGTACCATTAGACGCCAACTAATGTTTAATACCATTAGATGTTGACTAATATATAGTACCATTAGATGCCAACTAATATTTAATACCATTATATGTTGACTAATATATAGTACCATTAGACGCCGACTAATATTTAATACCATTAGATGTTGACTAATATATAGTACCATTAGACGCCAACTAATATTTAATACCATTAGATGTTGACTAATATATAGTACCATTAGACGCCAACTAATATTTAATACCATTAGATGTTGACTAATATATAGTACCATTAGACGCCAACTAATATTTAATACCATTAGATGTTGACTAATATATAGTACCATTAGACGCCAACTAGTATTTAATACCATTAGATGTTGACTAATATATAGTACCATTAGACGCCAACTAATATTTAATACCATTAGATGTTGACTAATATATAGTACCATTAGACGCCAACTAATATTTAATACCATTAGATGTTGACTAGTATATAGTACCATTAGACGCCAACTAATATTTAATACCATTAGATGTTGACTAATATATAGTACCATTAGACGCCAGCTAATATTTAATACCATTAGATGTTGACTAATATATAGTACCATTAGACGCCAACTAATATTTAATACCATTAGATGTTGACTAATATATAGTACCATTAGGCGCCAACTAATATTTAATACCATTAGATGTTGACTAATATATAGTACCATTAGACGCCAACTAATATTTAATACCATTAGATGTTGACTAATATATAGTACCATTAGACGCCAACTAATATACATACCATTAGATGCCAACTAATATTTAATACCATTAGATGTTGACTAATATATAGTACCATTAGACGCCAACTAATATACAATACCATTAGACGCCAACTAATATTTAATACCATTAGATGTTGACTAATATATAGTACCATTAGACGCCAACTAATATACAATACCATTGGATGCCAACCCTTTCCGCCACACAGTTGCATTTCGATGCATCTGCAGCAGACGACCTTTGAAAACATTGTGACAAAAGGATTGCTCATGATTAGCAATTTCTCATTTTGCACAGATATTTTCAAATTCATTTAATATTTTATTCAATTATTTGGCTTTAATTTATACATATGATAGTTTCCATATTTTTGCAATGATGTTTTAAAAATAGTATGCTGCTAATTTGGTGTTTGTGGCAAACGGTTCATTTAAAAACGAGGCTGGGTTTTCCTGTGAAGTTGTTCATCGTTTCTTATTTTGGTTTTCATTCTAGATAGCCGTACTCGAATGGACAGAACACCCAGGTAAAATGTTAATCGTGTGTAACACCCATCTGTTATGGGATGAAAGCAGTCCACAGGTGCGTTATGTACAGATACTAGTCACCCTCCGAGTACTGGAACAGTTCATGGAAACATACAAACAAAAGGTATTGGATATAAATACTTGTTAATTACATGAAGATAATTTCAAAGTGATTCCTTGCATAATCACCTGGTGATTCGATCGCTCAGAGCCCCGGTAGTTCAGTCGGGTTGCGACGCCGGCTGTCAATCAGGGTTGTAAGTTTGAATCCAAGCTAAAACACCTCACCTCTTTTTTAACACGTTTGACAAAAACCAATGAGACGCGTGCCATTCTCCTTCAACCAAACAATTGCTTGGAAAGGCTGTTGTTGTTTGGATTACAGTACTGGTTTGAGAAAGCCATGAAACACATGGGTATATGAACTGTTTAAATTTGTTGAAAACGGCGTTGAACATTACCTAACCATCGATGGTTCGATAATGGTTCGATAAGTCTTAAATATGATAGACTATAGTCTTAGTAGCCCCCGCTTTAGGTCGCTACGGGTCATGACTGCGAATAATGACCTATGGCAGTATATTAGTTCCAGTAATTGGATAGTGCACCCAGAAACACCATGATAAAAACAGAACCGATGCAAATTATGATTTCCTTTTCTATTGCAGGAACCACGTGTTATATATTGTGGCGACTTTAACACTAGACCTGAGGAACATATGATACAATTTATATTACAAAATGATCCTTCGTTCATGCCGAATGCAGAGCACAAACCAGGTATATTTAAACGTATGTATTAATGTTTCAGTTTGCTATTGTTGTACAAAACGTATTGTTACATGCATTTAACAGTTTGAATGCTCTACACAGTCTATATTGAATATTTTAAAGTAAGACACAACTATGGATACTAATAAACAACCTTTTTCCAAATATCGTTGGAATCAGAATCGCGATGTAAACAAGGTCCTAATAACAGGTACATATTTGAGACGCTCCTGCAGCAGAACAGTTTTTCAAAATATCCAACAACCTTATGTACCTTTTGAGTAAATGTGCATGTTTAGCTCGCTGGGGTTTTGTCCATGGAGCGCTCAGATATAACCATGTTTTTTTGGCGTCGGGGTCACCCGTTGCGGTGTTAGCAAAATGTATATATAGTACATGTATTTTCATTTTAAGTTTTGTGTTAAAGCGAGTCGTGTTGTCTACATCCTTTGTGAAAGCTGTTGCATCGAAAGCAGTATGCTGCGTGGAAAAAGAAAACAAATCGGCGTTCATTTGAGCCGTCCCGCTAGAAAACCCATATTGGCTGATCTGGGTCGATATATTACGCAGAGTCAATACTGTTTGTTTTCTCGTGCAACGGTTTATTTATAAACGTTAGTTACGAGAATCGACATCATTATCAGAACAGAACAGAAGTTTATTTACAACACAAGCATATAGGCTCATTGTGCATAGCATATTATCGATCGTTTACGGCTCATTTTCATTGTTATTTCTGTTTCAGATAGCAACAATATTGCAAGCGAGACTCCAACTGTTAAATTCACGCACAGTCTTCGATTTGGGAATGCCTGTGGCTTTCGACCTTACACGTGTTTAACTAAAATATGCAGAGGTCACCTTGACTACATATTCTATGACCATGACCTTCTCGAGGTTACCAAGGTCATTCCACAACTGGTAGATGCAACCGTCACTCGCCACACAGCGCTTCCTAATGTACATATCCCTTCAGATCATCTGGCCCAGATTTGTGAATTCAAATTTCAAAGATGACGAAGATGGACTGGTAGTATTTTAACCACACTTTCATTATCTTAATCATCATCGTTACCATCACCATCATTATCATCATCATTATCACTATCATCATAATTAACATCATAATCATCATTATCGCCGATGCCGTTATCACGAAAATGAAATATATATAGATATATATGTAGATGTTATAGAGAAATAAAGTGATAATTAGTGCAATTTCAACTCTTTCATTACTTCATATCTATTCACCGCCTAGGTGGTGTAGTAGTAAAGCGTCCGCCTTCAGGAGGTCACGGTTTCGATCCCCGGTCAGGTCACACCAAAGAGTGTAAAAATGGCAGTTAGTTCTTTACCCCCCGTACCCTACCCAGACAATGACGTGATAATAACGGAAAGTATTGAATGCGACCGTAAAATCCGTATTAATACATCATATTTATATTTTTAAAAAAAGAACATCAATTTAACCAACAAATTAGACAGACATATATGAGTTGTCTCCCTTTAGCTGTTTGCCAGATGTGAGATGTAAAAGGTCGTCTGATCTTTAAAACACTTGAGAAAAACACTAAAACCCCTAATCATTTGGAAGTGCGTATATGATATGCAATAGAAAAAAAAAATATTGAAAAGGAAAAAAAACTTGTTTTAGCTATTATTACTATTTGTCTATGTTCAAGAGTGGTCGCCGAGCCCCGGTAGCTCAGTCGGTAGCGACGCGGGCTGTCAATCCAGGGGTTGTGAGTTCGAATCCCGTCTCGGCCAACTTTCTTTCCGACGATTGACAAAAGTCAATGCGACATGCGTCATTCGTCTTCCACCAATGGGCTAAATCTATGTGGAAAAGCAGCCAGTTGTTTGGGAAGATTGTTGTGTGGAGTACTGGTGTGAGAAAACCAGGAAATGCATGAGTAGGTGAACTGGCCGCCGTGATATAACTAAGAAATTGTTAAAAACTGTGTTAAACCCCAATCAATCAATCAAGAGTGGTCGTAGCTGATATGATAAGGCATTAGAAGTCCTTTCTCACATGCGGAAGTAATCTGACGCATTTGCAGCAGACCAATGCTGAAAACATTCGGGTAAAGGTAGAACTTGCTTATAATGGGGTTCATTTAGCTTAGCTTTAGAACAAGACGTCGTAGCATCACAAGATAATTTATTCTTAGCTTGTTTTTTAAACATTATTAACAATAATAGGAATAACAGAATCATCATCACGAACACATTCTTTTGAACTAAATAGCTTTCATACAAGTAGAAATTATCCGGAATATTTGACATAACAGCGGGTGGAATTTACCCTTTCTGACGCATCTGCAGCAGACGATTTTGAAAACATTGTGGCAAATGTAGCAATTTCTCATTTAATCCACACAGTTTTTAACTCTTTTTAGTAATAAGATAACAGTAAAAGTGAAATAAATATATAAGGTAAAGTATGAAATGTAATATAAAGGTGAGCCAGCTCATCAGAAAATGTACAAGTTGACATTTCTGAACAGTGTTAGTTCAGATCATCTTGTGCCAGTCTTATCAGGACCTACACAAGTTGATAGAATTATTTTTACATGTGTAAGTATTCCATGATAAATTTAGATCGTGATCAGACTGTGTAGATGCATAGGCTGATCTGGATCTATATTGTTCACAAATACATTGTACCTTTAATCGTGCACTGGCTGATATAGTGTTCAAAGAGTAACAGCACAAGAAAGCATTTGGCCTCGCATAAAGTGAAATGTAAGCGACGTCCTACATAATGTGTGTAAAACATCAACATTCGTGTAACCTATACGTGGTCAAAATCAATATTCTGATTCCAATTTCCTATCAAATGAGCCGTCCCATCATAAACCAACAGTTTGGACTAACCCGGGTAGACACTGTTCGCTTCCTGTGGATTTTATGTTTCAGGAATGATTAATCTATACCTTTATTCCTCTGAGACGGAATGTGTCGGTTTCGGATTAGCCTCCACGGACTGCGCTGGCTTATCTGGGTCGACATATTACGCAGAGTACATAATGTTGGGTTTCTCATGGAACGGCACAGATGTCTTATCCAATCATCGATTTGACTAGATGTGTATATCAAGCCCAGGCCCTGTCGTGTCAATTAAAGTTTTAAACGCAAATCTGTTTTTAAGCCACTTAAAATAGGCTACCATTTATTAGGGTGCTAATACATCTATGTACAGTTAACCCTTTCCATCATATAGACGTTTTATGACGCCTCTGCAGCAGACGGCTTTTTGAAAACATAGTGACAAAAGAAAAAAATGCTCAAAACGAGCAATTTCTCCTTTTTCCACAATGTTTTCCACTTTTAGTCACAGGTTATCCATTCAATTATAGAGATTTTCTATTTTTTGACAAAATATGTTCAAAGTCGTCTGCTTCAGAATTGTAGTATGAGGGCAAGGGTTAAGGCTTCACTGACAACTCTTCTGACATAAACCTGTTTCTAGTTAAACGCGATTTGTAACTAAACATGTTGTAAATGTTTTATTTACTGATGAGTCATCAAGTAAATGGAATGTTATGAAATAAAGAAAGAGGACATTTTTTTACTTTTATTTTAGCAGCGTCACAAGAAAATGTCTGCATAATTAACCCTTTCCCTAATATAGACGCTTTCTGACGCCTCTGTAGCAGACAGTCTTTTGAAAACATAGTGACAAAAGAAGAAATTGCTCAAAACGAGCAATTTCTCCTTTTGCCGCAATGTTTTCCACTTTTAGTCATAGGTGATCCATTCAATTATACAGATTTTCTATTTTTGACAAAATATGTTAGAAGTCGTCTGCAGAATTGTCGTATGAGGGAAAGGGTTAAGGCTTTTGCAAACAATGCAGATTCAGGTCAGACAGGTCATAACGAGTTGTCTCTCCCGAAATCTGCATCGTTTGCCACTTAGACATTAGAGGTTTCCAAATTTCCTGTTGGACGAAAAATGGAGTGGTCCAAATTTCAGCATGGAAGAGTCGACTTTGTGAAATTCGGCAGTGAAAGAGTTAAACTTGAGGGGGTTCACATTTAGCTACATGGCACAAGATATATCTATGCCTAGAGCTAACAAACTACTTTTGACGCCTCTGAAGTAGACGGACGTATTGGTGAAATAAAAAAAAAAACATTTTCATTCTTTCCACAGTATAACAATTATACATCTACAAGTTAGCAATGCTTTACATTTGATTTTTTTTTTTTTTTTCAAAGCACGATGTTTTGAAGATATGAAAAAGCATTTTTAGCTAACAAAATAAGTGCTAATTGACATTTGTACTCTACAATCTCAATAATACAGACATTTGTACTTTACAATCTCAATCTCAATAATACAGACATTTGTACTCTACAATATCAATACTACAGACATTTGTACTCTACAATCTCAATCTCAATAATACAGACATTTGTACTCTACAATCTCAATAATACAGACATTTGTACTCTACAATCTCAATAATACAGACATTTGTTACAATATTTACACTTACAATGTATCTATCAGAAAAATACATATAAATATTGATTATTCTTTTAAAATACAAGAAATACGAGCAAATAAATGCAATGTATTAACCCTCACATAGACGCTTTTTGACGCCTCTGCAGCAGACAGCTTTTTAAAAACATGGCGACAAAAGAAGAAATTTCCCAAAACGAGCAATTTCTCCTCTTGTCACCATGTTTTCAACTCTTTTTAATTATTGTACCTTCAATTAAAGGGAGTTTTCAAAAACTCGGGTATGTTTTAAAAGTCGTCTGCTGCAGATGTGTTGTATGCGGGAAAGGGTTAAAGTAGCGCTACGTGTAGACGAAAACGTCGTTAAATGAACGCATCAATGAGAAGTTCCTACAGAGGGCTGGTACCTGCTCCAGGGACATTGTATAGGGAGTGCGAAGCACAGCTACGTGCACAACCAGTTTCTACCCAAAAAGAAAAAAGAGTCCAAATAGATTTTTAGATTCATGTATAGCCTTGTAATTAACCTGCCACAATATTTCATTGAAATCAGATCAAAATACTTCGCGGTGTTCGTATATTGTCCTGTATAATAAACCATGAATTTAAATGCCACGATTTACAGTATGACTAATTGTACAGTAGTGTGCTAGTTTATTGTAAAATGAAATAAGTCGCACGAAAACACTGTGGCAAAAGGAGAAACTGTCTTCGAGTTTTGATACCAGGAAAGTACCGGATCAGCTTGCGACTCCTCGTAGTCAAATTGGACTCGTCCCTGTTCGTCTTCTAGTCGTACACGAACTGCTGCAAGTACGACCAATCACTGACTATACAACTATGTAATTTGATCATACTACCATTTATTTGAAGAGATTAAAGTTGCTGATGTTGCCCTGATTCATGACCCAAAACCTGCTGTGACAAGATGGTGGTTGTCTGCACTTAGCCAGAAAAGACTACATACTCTGCCATATGGAGCCAGAAACTGAGACACAGTTTCTAGACTGCTGTATATCTGACACAGTCTCAGCAGCTTCTTTTCGCAGCATAATTATATTTCAATGAAGGACATTCACTACGTTGACAAAAAAATGCAAGTTATGCTACATTTTCACTTGAACCCACCCCTGATGTTCCAATATGCCCCTCAGTTATGTTTTTTCAACTACTATAATGTAAGTGTTATGCATCACTGCAGTATGGATTTCCGGCGACATTGATGCGCTGCATCAACTTTCCCTTGTAATACCATTTATTTCAATATCTCAGAAAAGGTCGGGTTTCGCGCGATGCGGCGCGATCTGACTAGAGTACAAGTTTAACCCAGCAAACACGGCCGTCAAGGTTATTGCTGTAATCGGAGACTATGTACCGTAAAGCACCAACTGTATTCGCCCCGATAAGAAGCAGACATTTATTTTTAGCATTTTCAAGTACATATACAATTGAGGAACGGCAAGAAAAACCGTTTTTGTTTTATTATCTGAATGGACCATGTTGATGCAGGGTTTATTGGAGTACGTGTGTCATCCATTTTGAATACAGTAGACTCACGATAACTCGAACACGAAAGAGACCCATTAATTACTTCGAGTTATCGACGTGTTCGAGTGATCAGTCGACGTATGCTAAATTAATTTATGTATTCTCAGCTTCGGAATCCATAAAAAGTAAGCCAGTCATAAAATCATAGCAATAATTCAGCACAACAGCAGTTCTGGCTGCTCGTCTGAGCAATCAGAACTGCTGCTACGCTGTTTTTTTAAAGAAAAAAGACATATCCGGTCCAGATAATGGTTCGAGTTATCGAGAGTCCACCGTAGCTGCAAAGAAAAACAAGTTATCAAGATTGTGAGTCGTTCAGTGATCATCGATTGTATATATAACGAATGCTCCAACGATTGGGTTCTGCTTTCGACCACGAGATCGCAACAAAGTGAAGCCTCGTTGTAAAAAATAAACTCATTTAGATTTTGCAGACTTGTTTTTTTTTTTTAAATCACATTTCAGTTTAACCCTTTCCTATACAAAGACAGATTTTGTCGCAGCAGGCGACTTTTAAAAACAATGTGAAAAAAGGATGATTTCAACTCTAGTCAATAAGTAAACTATTATTTATAGAAGGATTCCATGTTGTCGCCTCGATGTTTTAAAAGTTGTCCGATAAAGATGGGTTGTGTGTGGCAAAGGATTAAAGAAACTGGGTTTCAGTTCAATGAAACACAATTCTACACTTAGATGATATGAGCCGTCCCGCGAGAATTCAAACAGTATGGCTTCTGCGTAATGTATCGACCCAGACCAGCATACGCAGTCCGCGCAGACTGACCCGGACCGACACATTCCGTATAGTAATAATTCCTGAAACAGAAATTCAACAGGAGGCGAAAAGTGTCTATCCGGGTAAGCCTATGTGAAGCTGATCCTGGTCGATACTTTACGCCGAGTCCACAAGTTTCTCGCAGGACGGCTCATATTGTTTTTCTTTGCAGCTACGGTGGACTCTCGATAACTGACGATACCACATAAAAGGTCGTCTCAAATTGACCATAAACATTTAAATATGAAGATTTCGTGACTCATCATACAAACTGAATTAAACTCAATCACATCAAAATCAGACGAAAATACTTCGCTATGCGTATATAGCCCCTGACGACACCACATAAAAGGTCGTCTCAAATTGACCATAAACATTTAAATATGAAGATTTCGTGACTCATCATACAAACTGAATAAAACTCAAACACATCAAAATCAGACCAAAATACTTCGCTAAGCGTATATAGCCCCTGACGACACCACATAAAAGGTCGTCTCAAATTGACCATAAACATTTAAATATGAAGATTTCGTGACTCATCGAACAGACTGAATTTAACTCAATGACATCAAAGTCAGACCAAAATACCTTGCTGTGCGAATATTGGATCGGAGTCCGGGACGATACCGCATAAAGGGTCGTCTTAAATTGACCTTTAAATATTCACGAGCAAGTTCGCGTTCTAATGAGTATGTCCAAGAAATCGCACGATACAGCCAACGCTCGGCAATCACCGCTTATCGATCTCGTTTTTTTTTATAAATTGGTTTGCTCTCCTGTTGATACTTAACGATTTTGCATGCGAACATTTGATTGGCTGGTGCACAGGTCAATCTGAGACGACTTGTAATATAGGCAGTCATCAGATCTAATCGATCGTTCGCTGCTACATCGAATTTAAGGTCTGTTTTTTTTTCATGATTTGGATAAAAGTCGAACACAACCAACGTTTTCACAACGCCATTAATAATAAAAAATATGACATAGTTGTCATTCACCACAACACATCATTGCAAAGGACTTTTGCACAATAGTTGTCCCTACAAACGTAAATGTTTTCAAAGCACATGATTTGTATACTTTCATATGAGTTCGCCCATGTGGACAAGGTAGATCTAGATCTAGATCTGATCAAGATCTATGCTGTTCACATAATTCATTCATCAGTCTGTCAGAAACTTCTGTCAACTTGTGTAGATTTTGAAAAGACGGAGTACATTTACGGACTGATGGACCCTACACTGAATACCAAATAATACATTTATCAACAGACCGGTTCATATTTCCCACATACAACAAATCTACAGACTTTGTGAAAACCTGAAAATCTCTATAAATAAAGGTATAATTTTTTTAAAAAAAGTTGAAAACATTGTGACAAATGGAGAAATTGCTCGTTTTTAGCAATTTCTCCTTTTGTCACATTGTTTTCGAACGTCGATTTCTGCAGAGGCGTCAGAAAGCGTCTGTCTATATGTGGAAAAGAAGGGTTTAATGTATACACGGTATACCAAAAACTACCAACCAGCATCGGAGGCAGTGCTTGAGAAAACGTATAAGTTAGCAATACAGTGTAAGTTAGCAATACACTGTAGGTTCAAATCAGCCTGCCCATCTGCACAAGTTGACTTCAGGTTTTGACATGTTAGTAAAATGTGCAGGGTGTAGACCTTGATCAGATTGTACAGGTGCACATACTAATATGGGTCTACATTGTAAGCTTCTAACATGTAAGTAAAATGTAAAGGGTGTAAACCTTGATCAGATTGTACAGGTGCACATACTGATCCGGATCTACACTGTTCACAAAAGCCAACTAGTACCCTTTTTCCATGAACGGTATTACTTTATGATGATTGTTAATATTATATATGAGCCGTTCCAGGAGTAAACCAACATTATGGACTTTGCTTAATGTATCGAACCGCGCCGACACATTCCGTCTCAGGGAAATAGAGTATTGATTCTTGAAACAGAGGCGAAAAGTGTCTGTCCGGGTTAACCTGCGCGGCAGGCTTAGGCTGATCCGGGTCGATACTTTACGCAGAGTCCACAATGTTGGTTCATCTCTAGAACGGCTGATATGAATCATGTTCATTGAAAGCCAATATTTGCCTGTTTCTGTAGACCTATAAAGAGCTGCATGTGCGTTCAGGCATTCTGATTAAAATCGATAATGTTTGTAACCTACAACAGTTATTGGCGATCATTGCAGAGAAAGATCAAACTGTGTTGACGCGCATGTTGATCTCGATTTTCACTGATCGTAAATGCTCTGCGTTTGATGTTTGTACTTCACATCTAGTGAATTGTTTCAAACTGACTGTTCGTGAACATGTTTGTTTATCGTTTTAAATAAGAATTTCCTTGACAAAAACACTTGGAAATAACTAATTAATCATTTCTGTATGCCCTTTTAAAATTTCAGCCAAACTAAATCTTATGTCAAACTTATGCCCTAATTGAAAAATAAAAATTAAAGTTAATATATAATGTGATATTAATTCAGATTCGTTTTTGTGGATATCAGCTGTCGGCAACAAACAGAATTAGTAGACAATAGATATGTGCCACGTCAGCAGAAACATAAATTTACATGATTACATGATGATGGTTTGGGGTTATTTACACTCGCCCCTTTGGCGAGCAGCCATTAACATTACAACTTAAATAGTTTATAAACATGAAGAATTTGCATTGAGCGGCGCTCTGAGAAAACCAACTGATTGATTGATTGATTGATTGATTGGGGTTTAATGCCGTTTTCAACAATGTCTCAGTTATATCACGGTGGCCAGTTCACCTACTCATGCATTTCCTGGTTTTCTCACAACAGTACTCAACACAACAATCTTCCCAAGCAACTGGCTGCTTTTCCACATAGACTTAGCCCATTGGTGGAAGACGAATGCGCATGTCGCATTGACTTTTGTCAATCGTCGGAAAGAAAGTTGGCCGAGCCGGGATGCGGACTCACAATCCCTGGATTGACAGCCCGCGTCGCTACCGACTGAGCTACCGGGGCTCGGCAGAAAGCCAACTGTTAAAGCGACCAGAGTCTGCGCAGTCTGATATGTCTCTGCACAGTTAGTGAATGCGACAAAGAAGGTTTAAAGAAGATACAGTATCAATTTGGATATGTGTGCATGGATGTGCAAATCGTTGTACACACTTGTAATAACTACATTATGCAGAGTTCTAACTAAGGGGCATTTTTCATGTTATGACATCCTTATTTGTCACTCAAACCCTATGTTGTGGGTACTCAAAGGAATCGTATCAGTGAGACGATTCTTTTGAGTACCCGCATCATAGGGCTTGTTTGGGTAATAAGAGAGATATTTTGCATGACCAGTTCACTCCTCCTTATCTTGTCCTCTGATTATGGTTGTCTTTCCTCGAGCACCGCTCAACTGACCATCAGCCGAGTCCGGGTAGCGACGCGGGATGTCAAACAAAGGGTTGTGAGTTAGAACCCCTGCTAAACCAACATTCTTTCCGACGTTTGAAAAATGTCAATGCGACACGCATCATTCGTCTTCCACTAAAGGGCTAACAGTCTATGGTTAGCAGCGAGTTTTTTGGGAAAGACAGTTGTGTGGAGTATTATGTGAGAAAGCCAGGAAGCACATGGTAAGGTGAACAAGCCGTCGAAGCATGACTGAAAAATGGTTGAAAATGGAGTTAAACGCCAACAAATCTATCAATCAATTGATTGACTATTATTGCGATGTTTTGTTTGAAGTTATACGACCTCGTTTATCCCTTTCTCACCTACGGACCTTTTCCGACGCCTCTGCAGAAGACATCTTTTGAAAAACCTCGTGGCAAAAGGAGAAATTTATGATAATGAGCAATTGTTTTCTTTTGCCACAATGTTTCAAGTTTTCTCTTTTCAATAATTATACTTTCATTTATAGAGATTTACAAAATATTTATCAAGATGTCTTTTAGTCTGCATTACCATAACATTACTAGAGTTTGGCACACATTACTATTCCATTTAAACATACTTGTTCATTGTATGCACTTTTGAAAACATAGTGACAAAAGAAGACCTTGCACAAAACGTTCAATTTCTCCTTTTGCCACAATGTTTTTTTTCTCTCTCTCTCTTTTTCTATCTGCGTCATACATCTATTGTATAAGGCTAAAGGTAATCTACTTTGCCGATGCAAATAAAATGTATATGAGCACTATTGTCTTCAAGTAAATAAGTCTGATGACAAAACAACTACTTCACATTTAGCTTGGAACGAAGCGAAGCACAAGGAATCATTATTATATGAACATGAATAAGATTTCATATTGGATTTCAAAATTCTTATCGAACCATAATTATGACAGAAGCGTCTGCTTGGATCTACACTACTTACTAAACGATAATTTCACTCTTTGTTGTAACACATATTTGTTCTCAATCCTTTGGAAGTTGAAAAATATATATTCCAAATCCCCATTGGTCACGTGCACACCAACACGTATCTTGGCGTAAAATAAAACAAGCCATGTCAACGCGTTTTATATACATGTGTTGGCGTTGTATTTAAATCACATGGCGGATTACCCGATATACGACACCGATTAAACATTTCAACAGTTTGTGAAGTCAATGTATTCATAGACTCGTAAGTTTAAAATGATCACATACTCTGACAAGCCTTTTATGACAAAACACCGGCCATTGTCTTGTCTGTATGTTTAAAATCGGACAATGTGTCCTTGTTTCTCTCGTTCGCGTAGAGGATGCCGGTGATGATGTCGATAGTCTCGTTTTCTTCTTTGGTGTTTCTTTTCAAAGACCTCTATTTCATTATTAATATTGTGAACTTCATTATCATCTATTGTCTTGTCACCTGAAAGATTAATACATGTGGTATTAACACTAATGATCCGCAGCATCGTCAAGGCAACCATATACGGAACAAGTCTATATATGAAAACATTATTGAATAGACTAGTAGGAAGAATTGCTAATATTGTCAAATTAAGTATCTACAGTCGTCTGCTTAAGATTTGTCTGCATATGGGCAACGGACACGCCATTACACGCTTGATCTAATGGCGTTTTTGAAGCACATGTATATATCAACGACACGTCATTACAAGCTATATCTAATGGCGTTTATGAAGCACATGTATCTATCAACGATACGTCATTACAAGCTAGATCTAATGGAGTTTATGAAGCATATGTATCTATCAACGAAACGTCATTACAAGCTATATCTAATGGCGTTTATGAAGCACATGTATCTATCAACGATACGTCATTACAAGCTTGATATAATGGTGTTTTTGAAGCACATGTATCTATCAACGATACGTCATTACAAGCTTGATATAATGGTGTTTTTGAAGTACATGTATCTATCAACGATACGTCATTACAAGCTTGATATAATGGCGTTTATGAAGCACATGTATCTATCAACGATACGTCATTACAAGCTTGATATAATGGGGTTTTTGAAGCACATGTATCTATCAACGGTTACGTCATTACAAGCTTGATATAATGGTGTTTTTGAAGCACATGTATCTATCAACGATACGTCATTACAAGCTATATCTAATGGTGTTTATGACGCACATGTATCTATCAACGATACGTCATTACAAGCTAGATCTAATGGTGTTTATGAAGCACATGTATCTATGTACGTTTCTTGATCTTTGAATAAATAACAGTTTCCTTAGAACAGACGACTGCTGACGTCTTCCCTGCAGACGTCATTTTAAAGCATTCTTATGTTCACGAATACCATCCCAAACCAGGTAAAGAAGCTGACAATCCGATATAATATCTTGGATCTTGGAAGTGCAATTCCCTGTCTAAAGTGACCATACTTTTGGTTCCCCAAATACTCATTTTCTGTATAAATGACCCTGCAATTAAAGACCACCTGTGAACAAAGACCAGCTTGTTCACTTTCCATGGGTCGTCTTCTAACACATGTTTGAATGAAGTTCCAAAATTGTGGTACACTAATTATTAGGCTTGTCAGTCGAGCACCGACGACAAGGGGCAGATGTAAGGCTAGTTAGTCGTTGCCTCAGCTGTTAGCGCGCAAAACGTTACACGACGTTACGCTAAAATGCATGCAAAGATATTGTCAACTCGTTCAAGTGCATTTCTTTCGCATTGGGAGTAGAAAAACAAATCAATGTAACTACTTTTTTCTGCGTTCACTCATTCATTCACTCATTCATTACTTGTATGTGACAGTGGACAGCTGCTACAAGTATGATTAAGTCGTCTTTATATAACCAGAACATAGAGTGTACATTATAGGCGGGATATAGTTACATAGTTACCATTTATATCGAAGAGCCTTAAGATCCAATGACGCATCATTTTTCGTCTTTTACATAACGTATGTACCAGCGGTTTGGCAGCATACTTGAACAGAAAATGTCCGGAGTCTGAAAACATACAATGAATGAATGTATAGTGTTTTATGGCGCATCGACAGCTACGGTCATTTAGAGCGCATTAAAATTAAGTAGTACATGAAGTATTATTTAAAATTGAATATGTTTGATAGAACTATATGTATAATGGGAAATGATGGTAGTAGAAACATGTTCTAGGTAATGGAAAAGTATGATGTAATATAAACAGGGGTGAATATCTGTATATGAGATGGTCATACAAGACATTTCGCCCATATCCATAAATGGACCTCCCAACAATACGAGACGGTATACGAAATTTCTTGTAAGAAAGATGAACACTGAATGGATGTATAATGTGTTACGATTAAAATCTATGTAATGGGAACGAAATGTATGTTATATAAATAAAAGTATATATATATGTAGTCAGATAAGGACTATCACAGCTTATAGTAAAGTGCAATCTCCTTTAAGAAAGAAATGATAGCATGTATTGGGACAGTGTCAACTAGTGTTTTAAGACTATCAACACTGTAATAATTAGCACGAATTGGTGCAAAGTCAGTGCAATCAATTAAAATGTGCTGAATGGTATAGCTTGCAGAGCACTGAAAACATACAACACAGTGTCAGGTTTTAACACATGCGGGTTCGATTCCCGGTCGGGTCATACCAAAGACTTTAATTTTGTTTAAATAAATTGCTGCACTCCTTGGCTCACAGGGTAAGCATTTCGATAAATGGACCAGTAGTACTGGTAACTTACCCAGGAAACGCCGTGATATAACTGAACTATTGTTGAAAGCGGCGTAAAGCACCAAACAATTAATCAGTTTAATTTAATGATTGTAAAAAGTAACATAAATTGTTTGTTTATTATAGTTTCATCACTATTATACATATATACATATCCCTTAATCTTTGCCGTAGCAGAGGTAAAGCCGTTTTCCCCCCACAATATCTTTCTTATCATCCAAGCAAATCCTATGTTGTGGGTACTCAACAGAATCGTCTCGCTGAGACGATTCTTTTGAGTACCCACAACATTGTGTAAAAGGGTCTAATAAGGATTCCAGCAGGCAATTCTAACTTGACCTATGAGATACCTTTGTCCGGGGATCATGTTTACTTCCCGATATTGTAAGATATATGTTACAAAACCACTCTTATCTTCTGATATAGACTTATATTCGTATTACAAACTGAAAAATGCATGTTTTTATTTTTGTTTGTTTTTCTGTTATCTTTTAAAGCTTCCGTTTCCCATCATAAAAATGTATAGCTTTATTAACACGTGTAAACTTAAAAACCTTTTATAAGTTTGACCCCCTATTTATTGATTCATACTATTAACCTAATATTCTAACATAGATCTACTAAAACAAATTTACTGTAAGGTAGTCGAGTCCCGGTAGCTCAGTCGGTAACGACGCGGGCTGTCAATCCAGGGGTTGTGAGTTCGAATCCCGGCTCGGCCAACTTTCTTTCCGACGTTTGACAAAAGTCATTGCGACATGCGTCATTCGTCTTCCACTAATGGGCTTATTTATAAGTGGAAAACCAGCAAGTTGCTTGGGAAGATTGTTGTGTGGAGTACTGGTGTGACGAAAACCAGGAAACATATGAGAGGTGAACTGGCCGCCGGCGTTAAACCCCAATCAATCAATCAATCACTATCAGGTAAAGTCAAAATACCAACACTGATTAATTCAACATATACATCCTATACAAATCTACGATTAATTAAACTCACAGAGTCATTTGCAATGCAGTCTAGTGAAGGTTTACAATAATTTCTCGGCTAAATAGATATTGCTGTATTATAACTGAAATATTGGGGAAAATGGGCAGGAAGTATTCCCAGCACCGGATTGCTTATCAACATAAATACGAAATCGGATAATTGCACGGCTAGATTTGATTGATGTATAATTAAATAAAAACGTAACTACATGTTATACAAGTTGAAGTTACGACATTTTGGAACGAAACCATCGGTATAGTATCGATCACTTCAATAGCCCGAAGCAAGGATTATCAGTTTGACATTGTATATACAGTAAGGACATTTCTATAACATTATTTAAATATCGGCTAGACACTTTTGGAGAAATTTTTAAGTTTTCATTATAGCCATATCAGGCAAAACAATCCCACTCCCTGACGGTTATGTTTTTTGACCAATCAACATTTTAAATTATTTACGAAACGGCCAGACACTTGATTTTTGGTGGCCATGCTTTGCAGACAATCACCATGGATTAAAGCAATCTAAAGAAATCTAATAGAGGGTTACACAACATAAATTGAGAGGATCAACCTATGACGTTTCATCCCAATTGGCCCAGTGGTTACAGAGAAGAAGTCATTTGAAGCTAAACGTTAACACATGCACGCACGACGGACAATTCACCATCACATGGGTAATGGGTAATGGGTGAGAATAAAGAGAATAAAACCCTTTAATCATATAGTAACGTCATTGAACAAATGAGGGAGGGGGGGGGGGGGGGGGGGGGGGGGGGGGGGGGGGGCTAACGAGCTACCATTGAGTTTGTGATAAGAACTGAAACCGTAACAACAAAGCGTGTGATAATCATTCTAAGTGTCTACAGACAAGTATTTATAGGTTTTATGTCCCTGCCTAGTCGGAACGTAAGACGCAGAAGTATGCCGCGTCTCTGGTATATGTGGGTCTTATTGACTATCCGGTGTGTGGCATCATTTAACGCTTTCCCTCATACAGTCGCTTTCTGACGCCTCTGCAGCATACGACTTTTGAAAACATTGTTGCAAAAGGTGAAATTGCTCATAAGCAATTTCACCTTTGGCCACAAAGTTTTCAACTGTATTTAGTATTTCAACTCTCATTAATCGAGATGTTTCACATCTTTGCCAAGATGTTTTCATAGTCGTCTGCTGTATATTTGTTGTTTATGGGAAAGGGTTAAAGTTAAAACTGATTCGGGTAAAAATCACGTTATTTCGGCCAAACGTTCATTAAGCGAACAGTGAAGACTTTGTTGTGAATGTATCTTTTTTGCGCACCTTTGCACATCTGCAGCAGATGAATTTTTAGAACATTGCGCGAAAAGGAAGATTTATTTTTCACACCGTGGGACTTTTTCTCCTTTTTAAGTAACTTTAATTTTACCCGTTTAAAACTATAAAACTTTCATTTTTGTACACATAACATTTCCGCCCACTAAGGAGTTTTTTTGTTACAGTCAATCCGACAATAGAATGTTTACCGTGAAGTGAATACAGTTTTTATAACGGTTCATGAGCACTGCAGACGACTTTATCTGCACGTTTGCCAGTTGCAATGTCAAATTGAAAACACAAACAAATGCAAGAAAATCTGCAGTGCGTTCAATGGAATTTAACGTTAGCCGACGGTAGCCAATCGACCAAACACATTAAAACTCGCTTTCGTAACAATACACTGAACTGGCTGGCTGCAAGTCGTCAAAGATTGGTATAACATATTTTAATAGTTTTAATGATGATCTTTTTCCGAGCCCCGGT
>JASEVX010000012.1:57068155-57088277 GCA_031761405.1 Serripes groenlandicus | reverse complement strand
ATTGTCCGTCGTGCGTCCGTGCGTTAACGTTTAGCTTCAAATGACTTCTTCTCTGTAACCACTGGGCTAATTGGGATGAAACGTCATAGGTTGATCCTCTCAATTTATGTTGTGTAATCCTCTATTAGATTTCCTTAGATTTCTTTAATCCATAGTGATTGTTTGCAAAGCATGGCCACCAAAAATCTTTCCCTCTAAAAGTGTCTGGCCGATTCGTAAATAATTTAAAATGTTGATTGGTCAAAAAACATAACCGTCAGGGGGTGGGATTGTTTTGCCTGATATGGCTATAATGAAAACTTAAAAATTCCTCCAAAAGTGTCTAGCCGATATTTAAATAATGTTGTAGAAATGTCCTTTGGGTGAGCCTCTAAATAGACTAAAACAATAATAATTAAAAAAGGAGCAAGCATATGTTGATTCTGATTCTGACATAAAACTAGATCACTTTATTAGACGAAGTAGACATTCCATCCTGTATATTCATAGCCTGTTATATAAACGTGCAAACTTGACTGTCCCAGGTCAGGACATCTTTTAGCAATCTGACTAATGCTAGAAAATCCGAGGGTCTAAGGTTGGAACTGTTGAGATTATAAGGAATTAATGACATCCTGAATAAATGAATAAGATGAAATTTGTTGGTCAAAAAATATATCGAGGACATCTGCGGACATCTGCGGACATCTGCGGACAGACTTATAGTAGTGTATATGAGTCGTTCCACAAGCAAACCAACATAATGGAATCCGCAGTCCGTGCATTCCGTCACAGAAGGATAGAGCTATAGAGTAAGTTTTCCTGAAACAGGAAATCCACAGGAGGCGAAAAGTGTCTGTCCGGCTTAACTGCGCAGCATGCTTAGGCTGATATGGACCGATACTTTACGCAATGTTGATTTTCGCGTGGAACGGCTCATATATAAATGTTAGGGATGGCAACGAATATTCGAATATTCGATCGTATGGTCGAATATTTGAATACTATATCATGATTCGAATATTCGATTAAAACCAGGAGTATTCTAAAATATATATATATAAATCAAATTGACCATACTTGAAATATTTACCCATGTTTTTTGGTTAAAAACAGCAAGCAAAGGGTTACCGATGGTCCATTTTACGCGTATTGTATAAGGTGTCAATACTGTATATACAATGTCAAACTGATAATCCTTGCTTTGGGCTATTGAAGGGATCGATACAATACCGATGATTTCGTTCCAAAATGCCGTAACTTCAACTTGTATAACATGTAGTTACGTTTTTATTTAATTATACATCAATCAAATCTGGCTGTGCAATTATCCGATTTCGTATTTATGTTCATAAGCAATCCGGTGCTGGGAATACTTCGTGCCCATTTTCCACAATATTTCAGTTATAATACGGCAATATCTATTTAGCTGAAAAAGTATTGTATACCTTCACTAGACTGCATTGCAAATGCCCCAGTCAGTTTAATTCATCGTAGATGTGTATAGGATGTATAGGTTAAAGTAATCAGTGTTGGTATTTTGACTTTACCTGAAAGTGAAAATAGAGAATGTTGAAAACCAGTTTTGGCCTGATTGTGTGTGGGTGGTCGAAGGTTCGGCACACAGATAGGACTCGGGAAGTAAACATGATCTCTGGACAAAGGTGTCTCATAGGTCAAGTTAGAATTGCCTGCTGGCCCTTTCAATAGTGATGAAACTATAATAAACAAACAATTTATGTTACTTTTTACAATCATTAAATTAAACTGATTGATTGATTGGTGCTTTACGCCTCTTTCAACAGTTGTTCTGTTATATCACGGCGTTTCCTGGGTAAGTTACCAGTACTACTGGTCCATTTATCCTGGAACCAGCCACTTAGTCGTAATGCTTACCCTGTGAGCCAAGGAGGGCAGCAATTGATTAAAAAAAAAAATTAAAGTCTTTGGTATGACCCGACCGGGGATCGAACCCGCATGTGTTAAAACCTGACACTGTGTTGTATGTTTTCAGTGCTCTGCAAGCTATACCATTCAGCACATTTTAATTGATTGCACTGACTTTGCACCAATTCGTGCTAATTATTACAGTGTTGATAGTCTTAAAACACTAGTTGACACTGTCCCAATACATGCTATCATTTCTTTCTTAAAGGAGATTGCACTTTACTATAAGCTGTGATAGTCTTTATCTGACTACATATATATACTTTTATTTATATAACATACATTTCGTTACCATTACATAGATTTTAATCATAACACATTATACATCCATTCAGTGTTCATCTTTCTTACAAGAAATTTCGTATACCGTCTCGTGTTGTTGGGAGGTCCATTTATGGATATGGGCGAAATGTCTTGTATGACCATCTCATATACATATATTCACCCCTATTTATATTACATCATACTTTTCCATTACCTAGAACATGTTTCTACTACCATCATTTCCCATTATATAGTTCTATCAAACATATTCAATTTTAAATAATACTTCATGTATGCGCTCTAAATGACCGTAAAAGCCGATGCGCCATAAAACACTATACATTCATTCATTGTATGTTTTCAGACTCCAGACCGTTTCTGTTCGAGTTTGCTGCCAAACCGCTGGTACATAGGTTATGTAAAAGATCAGACATGATGAGTCATTGGATCTTTAGGTTCTTCAATACAAATGGTAACTATGTAACTATATCACGCCTATAATGTACAATCTATGTTCTGGTTATATAAAGACGACTTAATCATACTTGTAGCAGCTGTCCACTGTTACATACTAGTAATTTCTTAAATCATTTTATACAATTTATTTATTCATAAAGGTTTTGTTTTTTTCAAACATATAACAGAGTTTTTCTTAACAATGATCATGTTGGTTTCTCCCTTTTCGATTACGTCACCCCATGGTACAAAATTAAAACCTATCCAATACTGACGCCGCGCTTCCACGCGGCGTCAATGAATGAGCGAATGAATGCGTTTACGCAAAAAAAAGTAGTTACATTGATTTGTTTTTCTACTCCCAATGCGAAAGAAATGCACTTGAACGAGTTGACAGTATCTTTGTCACGCCGTTCATGCATGCATTTTAGTGTAACATCGTGTAACGTTTTGCGCGCTAACAGTTGGGGCAACGACGTCTAACTAGCCTTACATCTGCCCCTTGTCGTCGGTGCTCGAGTGACAAGCCTAATAATTAGTGTACCACCATTTTGGAACTTCATTCAAACCTGTGTTAGAAGACCACCCATGGGAAGTGAACAAGCTGGTCTTTGTTCACAGGTGGTCTTTAATTACAGGGTCATTTATACAGAAAATGAGTATTTGGGGAACCAAAAGTATGGTCGCTTTAGACAGGAAATTGCACTTCCAAGGTGGTCATTAGCACTGGTTCTACTATTCTTTCGGAAATCAAATGGCTGATATTTTCCTCACAAAATTACTCCGGAAGTAATGCATTCGTGCGCATAATAATGATTTCAGCGGTGCTCCTAGTAAAACTGACCAATAATTACACACGAGGAAATTACTTTACACAGAAGTTTCTTGAAACCTTCCTTGCGTCTTTGGCGAACAGTGCAGCGCCAGATACGACTGCGCGTATACACTGGCTGATCTCGATCGCAAATGCCTTACGGTGAGAATGCACAAAGCGCTGCTCATTTATATTCTATCGGATTGTCAGCTTTTTTACCTGGTTTGGGATGGTATTCGTGAAAATTAGAATGCTTTAAAATGACGTCTGCAGGGAAGACGTCAGCAGTCGTCTGTTCTAAGGAAACTGTTATTTATTCAAAGATCAAGAAACGTACATCCGGGCCGGGTGCATATTTCGGACCAATATAAATTAGTAGAAGCATACACAGTAGCCACGTATCAGGTTTGTGTATTGTGTGTATACCGCTTTCAACAGTATTTAAGTATTTACCAGTTATGCTGAAAAGCTAAGTCTGACACCAGTAAATCAGTTGTAATGAAGTCCCCCCTCCCCCTACCTTATGCTGAACGATAAGGACGGAGGAAAGCCAAATACTATCATTGTTGAGGTATTTGGTAAAATCTTAGCGGGGATCGAACCCGTTTTTGGCCGGATTGCTCTAGCAATTCCCGTCTATAGATTGGCGATGTCCGTCTGTCCGTCCTGGTAACCGAGTACTCGTAAAGCCCACCCACCACCATTATAAAGATAGATAAATATTTGTTTTGTTTGTTTTATAACGGGTATCTAATTTGCATATTAATGCTATTCATTCCGTAAAAGGGGAATAATTACGGAATGAATAGCATACTTGTGGGTTGCAACCCACAAGTTTGAAACAAAAGAAATAACCCCACAAATACACTTCATGGGTACATCCGTCTGTCTGTCTGTCCGTCAACATTTTGGTTAAAGTTTCAGGTTGAGGCAAAATCTCAGCACTGGAAAGGGTTACACACTTGAAACTTTGCCTGAAGGTAACCAGTAACAAGTTCTATTGATTTCTATTACTTTGACATTGACCTTGGTTTGTTGATTATCAAGGTCAAATTTCTGACAATCCGGCCTTACCGTCTTCAGCGGTTTCTTGTTCAAATCTGTATTGATCTCAAATGTTGTAAGGTAAGTTTACCCAGAACACGGCTTCTGTATCCACTTACACACTTAGGGCTATACGGAGCCAACATTGATCTGATAATTTTGTCTAAACTGTTTTCAAAAAGTGTCATATAGATACATCTGCTTCATAAACGCCATTATATCAAGCTTGTAATTACGTAACCGTTGATAGATACATGTGCTTCATAAACGCCATTATATCTAGCTTGTAATGACGTATCGTTGATAGATACATGTGCTTCATAAACGCCATTAGATCTAGCTTGTAATGACGTATCGTTGATAGATACATCTGCTTCATAAACACCATTATATCTAGCTTGTAATGGCGTAACCGTTGATAGATACATGTGCTTCAAAAACACCATTAGATCTAGCTTGTAATGTCGTGACCGTTGCCCATATGCAGACAAATCTTAAGCAGACGACTGTAGATAATTAATTTGACAATATTAGCAATTCTTTCTACTAGTCTATTCAATAATGTTTTCATATATAGACTTGTTCCGTATATGGTTGCCTTGACGATGCTGCGGATCAGTAGTGTTAATATCACATGTATTAATCTTTCAGGTGACAATATAATAGATAATGGTGAACGTCACGAAATGAATAAAGAAATAGAGGACTTTGAAAAGAAACACACCAGTACTACTCACACACCCCCAAAAAATGAAGAGAAACCCCCAAGAAGAAAACGACACAATCGACATCATCACCGGCATTCTCTATGCGAACGAGAGAAACAACGACACATTGTCCAATTTTAAACATACAGACAACACAATGACCGGTGTTTTGTCATAAAAGGCTTGTCAGAGTATGTGATCATTTTAAACTTACGAGTGTATGAATACATTGACTTCACAAACTGATTGAAATGTTTCATCGGTGACGTATATCGGGTAATCCGCCATGCGATTTAAATACAACGCCAACACATGTATATACAACGCGTTGACATGCCTTGTTTTATTTTACGCCAAGATAAGTGTTGGTGTGCACGTGACCAATGGGAATTTTGGAATATATATTTTTCAACTTCCAAAGGATTGAGAACAAATATTTGTGACAACAAAGAGTGAAATGACCGTTTAGTAAGTAGTGTGGGTGTCCACGCTATCCAAGCAGACACTTCTGTCATAATTATGGTTCGATAAGAATTTTGAAATCCGAAATGAAGTCTTATTAATGTTCATATAATAATGATTCCTTGTGCTTCGCTTCGTTCCAAGCTAAATGTGAAGTAGTTGTTTTGTCATCAGACTTATTTACTTGAAGACAATAGTGCTCATTAGTCGCCGGGCAGAAGCCCGCGACTTCTATTTTTAATAGCTTTTCGGAAATCACATGGGAGGGCGGCTTATTATTAGAAAGAAACAAATCTAGATGATTTGAACATATTACAATTGTGGTTGTTTACGAACACTAATAAATGACACATCTAAAATGAAATAAATATTCCGATTTTTTAATGTTTGCAGTTTTTTTTATTTCACTCGCATTTAAGTTTTTTGTCTTATTTACGAAGACAAAAGTGGTCCCTTCAAGACGTGAACCAACACCCCCTAATGCAGACTCTTATGTGTCATCATTGAGGTCAATTTCGGATTCTCCTTTTAATAGCAATTTTAACTTACTAAATGTTGTTTTCATGTTCAAAGAGATGTCTTGATTTGTGTAGAATTCATTTAATAATGTTAATCCTTGAATATCTAAAGTAGGAACTGTTTCTAAGCTAAATATAGACCCTATTCTGTTGTGTAGGTTCGTGACCTTTAACATCGATTTTCGCGCATGCGCATTTCGATATGAAAAAGCGAGTGATATTATTTTATTTTAGACAAGTACAAGACGAATGTTTGACGCAAAGCGTCAAAGAGAAGCCGCAATATTTCGTTGTACATGTAGAAATAAGAAAAAAAGAACAATTTTAAATCCACAAACAATAGAACAATTTAAACTGTAGACGGTAATGCTGATATATTTCTCCTTTTGAAGACTTTTGTTTTCTTCAAATTACCTCCCTTTAAAGCAATACCAGGATATTTACCTTGTGATTCGAATAAGATTGACAAACATTGAAATTATATGAATGAATACTATTATTTAAATAAGTAACAACAGCAAAATTAAATTTAAGCCAAGATAAATGTGTACACATTTCGTTAATTTTTTATAGATACCCTAATGTAGGTATGAATATAAAATTTATAAGTAAATGTTTTCATTTCAACGTTCCTAATGTTTGAATAGACTAAGGAAAGTCAAGAATACATAAATAAATCAATGCAGTCTTTTCCGGCGACATTGATGCCTTGCATCAACTTTCTCTTGTATACATTTTATTTACATCGGCAAAGTAGATTACCTTTAGCCTTATACAATAGATGTATGACGCAGATAGAAAGAGAGAGAGAGAGAAAAAAACCATTGTGGCAAAAGGAGAAATTGCACGTTTTGTGCAATTTCTTCTTTTGTCACTATGTTTTCAAAAGTGCATACAATGAACAAGTATGTTTAAATGAAATAGTAATGTGTGCCAAACTCTAGTAATGTTATGGTAATGCAGACTAAAAGACATCTTGATAAATATTTTGTAAATCTCTATAAATGAAAGTATAATTATTGAAAAGAGAAAACTTGAAACATTGTGGCAAAAGAAAACAATTGCTCATTATCATAAATTTCTCCTTTTGCCACAAGGTTTTTCAAAAGATGTCTGCTGCAGAGGCGTCGGAAAAGGTCCGTATGTGAGAAAGGGATAAACGAGGTCGTATAACTTCAAACAAAACATCGCAATAATAGTCAATCTCTCTTATTACCCAAACAAACCCTATGATGCGGGTACTCAAAAGAATCGTCTCACTGATACGATTCTTTTGAGTACCCACAACATAGGGTTTGAGTGACAAATAAGGATTTCATAACATGAAAAATGCCCCTTAGTTAGAACTCTGCATAATGTAGTTATTCCAAGTGTGTACAATGATTTGCACATCCATGCACAAAGATCCAAATTGATACTGTATCTTCTTTAAACCTTCTTTGTCGCATTCACTAACTGTGCAGAGACATATCAGACTGCGCCGACACACTGTTTGATTTGGAACTCTTCTCTGGTCGCTTTAACAGTTGGTTTTCTGCCGAGCCCCGGTAGCTCAGTCGGTAGCGACGCGGGCTGTCAATCCAGGGGTTATGAGTCCGAATTCCGGCTCGGCCAACTTTCTTTCCGACGATTGACAAAAGTCAATGCGACATGCGTCATTCGTCTTCCACCAATGGGCTAAGTCTAAGTGGAAAAGCAGCCAGTTGCTTGGGAAGATTGTTGTGTGGAGTACTGGTGTGAGAAAACCAGGAAATGCATGAGTAGGTGAACTGGCCACCGTGATATAACTGAGAAATTGTTGAAAACGGCGTTAAACCCCAATCAATCAATCAATCAATCAGTTGGTTTTCTCAGAGCGCCGCTCAATGCAAATTCTTCATGTTTATAAACTATTTAAGTTGTAATGTTAATGGCTGCTCGCCAAATGGGCGAATGTAAATAACCCCAAACCATCATCATGTAATCATGTAAATTTATGTTTCTGCTGACGTGGCACATATCTATTGTTTACTAGTTCTGTTTATTGCCGACAGCTGATATCCACAAAAAACGAATCTGAATTAATATCACATTATATATTAACTTTAATTCTTATTTTTCAATTAGGGCATAAGTTTGACATAAGATTTAGTTTGGCTCAAATTTTAATAGGTCATACAGAAATGGTTAATTAGATATGTCCAAATGTTCATGTCAAGGAAATTCTTTTTTAAAACGATAACAAACATTTGCACGAATAATCAGTTTGAAACAATTCACTAGATGTGAAGTACGAAAATCAAACGCAGAGCATTTGCGATCAGTGAAAATCGAGATCAACATGCGCATCAACACAGTTTGATCTTTCTCTGCAATGATCGCCAATAACCGTTGTAGGTTACAAACATTATCGATTTTAATCAGAATGCCTGAACGCACATGCAGCTCTTTATAGGTCTACAGAAACAGGCAAATATTGGCTTTCAATGAACAGCATTCATATCATCCGTTCTAGAGATGAACCAACATTGTGGACTCTGCGTAAAGTATCGACCCGGATCAGCCTAAGCCTGCCGCGCAGGTTAACCCGGACAGACACTTTTCGCCTCTGTTTCAAGAATCAATACTCTATTTCCCTGAGACGGAATGTGTCGGCGCGGTTCGATACATTACGCAAAGTCCATAATGTTGGTTTACTCCTGGAACGGCTCATATATAATATTAACAATCATTAAGTAAAACCGTTCATGGAAAAAGGGTACTAGTTGGCTTTTGTGAACAGTGTAGATCCGGATCAGTATGTGCACCTGTACAATCTGATCAAGGTTTACACCCTTTACATTTTACTTACATGTTAGAAGCTTACAATGTAGACCCATATCAGTATATGCACCTGTACAATCTGATCAAGGTCTACACCCTTCACATTTTACTTACATGTTAGAACCTTACAATGTAGACCCATATTAGTATGTGCACCTGTACAATCTGATCAAGGTCTACACCCTTCACATTTTACTAACATGTCAAAACCTGAAGTCAACTTGTGCAGATGGGCAGGCTGATTTGAACCTACAGTGTATTGCTAACTTACACTGTATTGCTAACTTATACGTTTTCTCAAGCACTGCCTCCGATGCTGGTTGGTAGTTTTTGGTATACCGTGTATACATTAAACCCTTCTTTTCCACATATAGACAGACGCTTTCTGACGCCTCTGCAGAAATCGACGTTCGAAAACAATGTGACAAAAGGAGAAATTGCTAAAAACGAGCAATTTCTCCATTTGTCACAATGTTTTCAACTTTTTAAAAAAAAATTATACCTTTATTTATAGAGATTTTCAGGTTTTCACAAAGTCTGTAGATTTGTTGTATGTGGGAAATATGAACCGGTCTGTTGATAAATGTATTATTTGGTATTCAGTGTAGGGTCCATCAGTCCGTAAATGTACTCCGTCTTTTCAAAATCTACACAAGTTGACAGAAGTTTCTGACAGACTGATGAATGAATTATGTGAACAGCATGATCTTGATCAGATCTAGATCTAGATCTACCTTGTCCACATGGGCGAACTCATATGAAAGTATACAAATCATGTGCATTGAAAACATTTACGTTTGTAGGGACAACTATTGTGCAAAAGTCCTTTGCAATGATGTGTTGTGGTGAATGACAACTATGTCATATTTTTTATTATTAATGGCGTTGTGAAAACGTTGGTTGTGTTCGACTTTTATCCAAATCATGAAAAAAAACCAGACCTTAAATTCGATGTAGCAGCGAACGATCGATTAGATCTGATGACTGCCTATATTACAAGTCGTCTCAGATTGACCTGTGCACCAGCCAATCAAATGTTCGCATGCAAAATCTGTAAGTATCAACAGGAGAGCAAACCAATTTAAAAAAAAAATGTGACAAAAGGATGATTTCAACTATTATTTATAGAAGGATTCCATGTTGTCGCCTCGATGTTTTAAAAGTTGTCCGATACAGATGGGTTGTGGATGTGGCAAAGGATTAAAGAAACTGGATTTCAGTTCAATGATACACAATTCTACACTTAGATGATATGAGCCGTCCCGCGAGAATTCAAACAGTATGGCTTCTGCGTAATGTATCGACCCAGACCAGCATACGCAGTCCGCGCAGACTGACCCGGACCGACACATTCCGTATAGAGTAATAATTCCTGAAACAGAAATTCAACAGGAGGCGAAAAGTGTCTATCCGGGTAAGCCTATGTGAAGCTGATCCTGGTCGATACTTTACGCCGATTCCACAAGTTTCTCGCAGGACGGCTCATATTGTTTTTCTTTGCAGCTACGGTGGACTCTCGATAACTCGAACCATTATCTGGACCGGATATGTCTTTTTTCTTTAAAAAAACAGCGTAGCAGCAGTTCTGATTGCTCAGACGAGCAGCCAGAACTGCTGTTGTGCTGAATTATTGCTATGATTTTATGACTGGCTTGCTTTTTATGGATTCCGAAGCTGAGAATACAAAAAATAATTTAGCATACAATGACTGATCGCTCGAACACGTCGATAACTCGAAGTAATTAATGGGTCTCTTTCGTGTTCGAGTTATCGTGAGTCTACTGTATTCAAAATGGATGACACACGTACTCCAATAAACCCTGCAGCAATATGGTCCATTCAGATAATAAAACAAAAACGGTTTTTCTTGCCGTTCCTCAATTGTATATGTACTTCAAAATGCTAAAAATAAATGTCTGCTTCTTATCGGGGCGAATACAGTTGGTGCTTTACGGTACATAGTCTCCGATTACAGCAATAACCTTGACGGCCGTGTTTGCTGGGTTTAACTTGTACTCTAGTCAGATCGGGCCGCATCGCGCCAAACCCGACCTTTTCTGAGATATTGAAATAAATGGTATTACAAGGGAAAGTTGATGCAGCGCATCAATGTCGCCGGAAATCCATACTGCATTGATGCATAACACTTACATTATAGTAGTTGAAAAACCCCAGTTATTTAACTGAGGGGCATATTGGAACATCAGGGGTGGGGTCAAGTGAAAATGTATCATAACTTGCATTTTTTTTGTCAACGAAGTGAATGTCCTTCATTGAAATATAATTATGCTGCGAAAAGAAGCTGCTGAGACTGTGTTAGATATACAGCAGTCTAGAAACTGTGTCTCAGTTTCTGGCTCCATATGGCAGAGTATGTAGTCTTTTCTGGCTAAGTGCAGACAACCACCATCTTGTCACAGCAGGTTTTGGGTCATGAATCAGGGCAACATCAGCAACTTTAATCTCTTCAAATAAATGGTAGTATGATCAAATTACATAGTTGTATAGTCAGTGATTGGTCGTACTTGCAGCAGTTCGTGTACGACTAGAAGACGAACAGTCCAATCTGACTACGAGGAGTCGCAAGCTGATCCGGTACTTTCCTGGTATCAAAACTCGAAGACAGTTTCTCCTTTTGCCAGTGTTTTCGTGCGACTTATTTCATTTTACAATAAACTAGCACACTACTGTACAATTAGTCATACTGTAAATCGTGGCAATTTAATTCATGGTTTATTATACAGGACAATATACGAACACCGCGAAGATCTGATTTCAATGAAATATTGTGGCAGGTTAATTACATGGCTATACATGAATCTAAAATTATATTTGGACTCTTTTTTCTTTTTGGGTAGAAACTGGTTGTGCAAATAGCTGTGCTTCGCACTCCCTATACGATGTCCCTGGAGCAGGTACCAGCCCTCTGTAGGAACGTCTCATTGATGCGTTCATTTAACGACGTTTTCGTCTACATGTAGCGCTACTTTAACCCCTTCCCGCATACAACACATCTGCAGCAGATGACTTTGAAAACATACCCGAGTTTTTGAAAACTCCCTTTAATTGAAGGTACAATAATTAAAAAGAGTTGAAAACATGGTGACAAGAGGAGAAATTGCTCGTTTTGGGAAATTTCTTCTTTTGTCGCCATGTTTTTAAAAAGCTGTCTGCTGCAGAGGCGTCAAAAAGCGTCTATATGAGGGTTAATACATTGCATTTATTTGCTCGTATTTCTTGTATTTTAAAAGAATAATCAATATTTATATGTATTTTTCTGATAGATACATTGTAAGTGTAAATATTGTAACAAATGTCTGTATTATTGAGATATAAAGTACAAATGTCTGTATTATTGAGATTGTTGAGTATAAATGTCAATTAGCACTTATTTTGTTAGCTGATATGCATTTTTAACTTCATATCTTCAAAACATCATGCTTTGAAAAAAAACCCACCTTCAAATGTAAAGCATTGCTAACTTGTAGATGTATAACTGTTATACTGTGGAATGAATGAAAATGTTTTTGTTATTTTTTATTTCTCTAATACGTCCGTCTACTTCAGAGGCGTCAAAAGTAGTTTGTTAGCTCTAGGCATAGATATATCTTGTGCCATGTAGCTAAATGTGAACCCCCTCAAGTTAAACTCTTTCACTGCCGAATTTCACAAAGTCGACTCTTCCATGCTGAAATTTGGACCACTCCATTTTTCGTCCAACAGGAAATTTGGAAACCTCTAATGTCTAAGTGGCAAACGATGCAGATTTCGGGAGAGACAACTCGTTACGACCTGTCTGACCTGAATCTGCATTGTTTGCAAAAGCCTTAACCCTTTCCCTCATACGACAATTCTGCAGACGACTTTGAACATATTTTGTAAAAAAATAGAAAATCTCAATAATTGAATGGATAACCTATGACTAAAAGTGGAAAACATTGTGACAAAAGGAGAAATTGCTCGTTTTGAGCAATATCTTCTTTTGACACTATGTTTTAAAAAGACTGTCTGCTACAGAGGCCTCAGAAAGCGTATATATTAGGGAAAGGGTTAATTAAGCAGACATTTTCTTGTGACGCTGCTAAAATAATAATAAAAAAATGTCCTCTTTCTTTATTTCATAACATTCCATTTACTTGATGACTCATCAGTAAGGTATCACTTAAAAATATAAATACATTTAGTAAATAAAACATTTACAACATGTTTAGTTACAAATCGCGTTTAACTAGAAACAGGTTTATGTCAGAAGAGTTGTCTAGGTCAGTATGCCGCATAAGCGGACAGTGAAGCCTTAACCCTTGCCCTCATACTACAATTCTGAACATATTTTGTCAAAAAATAGAAAATCTCTATAATTGAATGGATAACCTGTGACTAAAAGTGGAAAACATTGTGGAAAAAGGAGAAATTGCTCGTTTTGAACATTTTTTTCTTTTGTCACTCTGTTTTCAAAAAGCCGTCTGCTGCAGAGGCGTCAGAAAACGTCTATATTATGGAAAGGGTTAACTGTACATAGATGTATTAGCACCCTAATAAATGGTAGCCTATTTGTAAAGTGGCTTAAAAACAGATTTGCGTTTAAAACTTTAATTGACACGACAGGACCTGGACTTGATATACATATCTAGTCAAAGCGATGATTGGATAAGACATTTGTGACGTTCCATGAGAAACACAACATTTTGTACTCTGCGTAATATGTCGATCCAGATCAGCAAGAGCAGTCCGTGGAGGCTAATCCGAAACCGACACATTCCGTCTCAGAGGAATAAAGGTATAGATTAATCATTCCTGAAACATAAAATCCACAGGAAGCGAACAGTGTCTATCCGGGTTAGTCCAAACTGTTGGTTTATGATGGGACGGCTCATTTGATAGGAAATTGGAATCAGAATATTGATTTTGACCACGTATAGGTTACACGAATGTTGATGTTTTACACACATTATGTAGGACGTCGCTTACATTTCACTTTATGCGAGGCCAAATGCTTTCTTGTGCTGTTACTCTTTTAACACTATATCAGCCAGTGCACGATTAAAGGTACAATGTATCTTTTGTGAACAATATAGATCCAGATCAGCCTATGCATCTACACAGTCTGATCACGATATAAATTTATCATGGAATACTTACACAAGAAAACATTCTATCAACTTGTGTAGGTCCTGATAAGACTGGCACAAGATGATCTGAACTAACACTGTTCAGAAATGTCAACTTGTACATTTTCTAATGCACTGGCTCACCTTTATATTATATTTCATACTTTACCTTATATATTTATTTCACTTTTACTGTTATCTTATTACTGAATAGAGTTTAAAACTGTGGATGAAATAAATTAAACATTATGCTCATTATGAGCAATTTCTACATTTGCCACAATGTTTTCAAAATCGACTGCTGCAGATGCGTCAGAAAGGGTAAATTCCACCCGCTGTTATGTCAAATATTCCGGATAATTTCTTCTTGTATGAAAGCTATTTAGTTCAAAAGAATGTGTTCGTGATGATGATTCTGTTATTCCTATTATTGTTAATAATGTTTAAAAACCAAGCTAAGAATAAAGTTTATTGTGATGCGACGACGTCTTGTTCTAAAGTTACATTAACCCCCAAACAGATATTCGAACTCGCCACCCCTGGATTGAAAGCCCGCGTCGCTACCGACTGAGATACCGGGGCTCGGCGAAAACTCTTGAACATAGACAAATAGTAATAATAGCTAAAAGCTTTAGGGGTGTTAGTGTTTTTCTCAAGTGTTTTTAAGATCAGACGACCTTTAACATTTCATATCTGGCAAACAGCTAAAGGGAGACAACTCATATATGTCTATCTAATTTGTTGGTTAAATTAATGTTCTTTTTTTTTAAATATAAATACTTTCCTTTATATCACATCATTTTCTGGGTAGGGTACGGGGGGTAAAGAACTAACTGTCATGTTTACACTCTTTCGTGTGACCTGACCGGGGATCGAAACCGCGACCTCCTGAAGGCGGCCGTTTTACCACTACACCACCTAGGCGGTCAATAGATATGAAGTAATGAAAGAGTTGAAATTGCACTAATTATCACTTTATTTCTATATAACATCTACATACGGTAACGATGATGATTAAGATAATGAAAGTGTGTTTAAAATACTACCAGTCCATCTTCGTCATCTTTGAAATTTGAATTCACAAATCTGGGCCAGATGATCTGAAGGGATATCTACATTAGGAAGCGCTGTGTGGCGAGTGACGGTTGCATCTACCAGTTGTGGAATGACCTTGGTAACCTCGAGAAGGTCATGGTCATAGAATATGTAGTCAAGGTGACCTCTGCATATTTTAGTTAAACACGTGTAAGGTCGAAAGCCACAGGCATTCCCAAATCGAAGACTGTGCGTGAATTTAACAGTCGGTGTCTCGCTTGCAATATTGTTGCTATCTGGAACAGAAATAACAATGAAAATGAGCCGTAAACGATCGATAATGATGTCGATTCTCGTAACTAACGTTTATAAATAAACCGTTGCACGAGAAAACAAACATTATCGACCCAGATCAGCCAATGTGGGTTTTCTAGCGGGACGGCTCAAATGAACGCCGATTTGTTTTTCTTTTTCCACGCAGCATACTGCTGTCGATGCAACAGATGTCACAAAGGATGTAAACAACACGACTCGCTTTAACCCTTTCCCTCATACGACAATTCTGCAGCAGACGACTTTGAACATATTTTGTCAAAACATAGAAAATCTCCATAATTGAATGGATAACCTTTGACAAAAAGTGGAAAACATTGTGGCAAAAGGAGAAATTGCACGTTTTGTGCAATTTCTTCTTTTGTCACTATGTTTTCAAAAAGCCGTCTGCTGCAGAGGCGTCAGAAAGCGTCTATATGAGGGAAAGGGTTAGCACAAAACTTAAAATGAAAATACATGTACTATATACATTTTGCTAACACAGCAACGGGTGACCCCGACGCCAAAAAAAACATGGTTATATCTGAGCGCTCAAGGGACACAACCCCAGCGAGCTAAACATGCACATTTACTCAAAAGGTACATAAGGTTGTTGGATATTTTGAAAAACTGTTCTGCTGCAGGAGCGTCTCAAATATGTACCTGTTATTAGGACATTGTTTACTACGCGAGTCTGATTCCAACGATATTCGACGCTCTATGTGGGAAAGGGGTGTTCATTAGTATCCCTAGCTGTGTCTTACTTTAAAATATTCACTGACACAGACTGTGTAGAACATTCAAACAGTTTATGCATGTAACAACACGTTTTGTACAGCAATAACAAACTGAAACATTAATAAATACGTTTGACTAAACATACCTGGTTTGGGCTCTGCATTCGGCATGAACGATGGATCATTTTGTAATATAAATTGTATCATATGTTCCTCAGGTCTAGTGTTAAAGTCGCCGCAGTATATAACACGTGGTCCCTGCAATAGAAAAGGAAATCATAATTTGCGTCGGTTCTGTTTTATCCTGGTGTTTCTGGGTGCACTATCCAATGTTTACTACTGGAACTAATATACTGCCATAGGTCATTATTCGCAGTCATGACCCGTAGCTACCTAAAGCGGGGGCCACTAAGACTATAGTCGACTTATCGAACCATTGATGGTAAGTTAATGTTCAACGCCGTTTTCAACAAATTTCAACAGTTCATAAACCCATGTGTTTCATGACTTTCTCAAACCAGTACCGGCCTTTCCAAGCAATTGTTTGGATGAAGGAGCATGGCGCGCGTCTCATTGTTTTTGTCAAACGTGTTGAAACAGAGGTGAGGTGTTTCAGATTGTATTCAAACTTACAACCCTGATTGACAGCCGGCGTCGCAACCCGACTGAACCACCGGGGCTCTGAGCGATCGAATCACCAGGTGATTATGCAAGGAATCACTTTGAAATTATCTTCATGTAATTAAGAAGTATTTATATCCAATACCTCTTGTTTGTATGTTTCCATGAACTGTTCCAGTACGCGGATGGTGACTAGTATCTGTACATAACTCACATGTGGATTGCTTTCATCCCATAACAGATGGGTGTTACACACGATTAACATTTTATCTGGGTGTTCTGTCCATTCGAATACGGCTATCTAGAATGAAAACCAAAATAAGAAACAATGAACAACTTCACACAGGAAAACCCACCTTCGTTTTTAAATGAACCGTTTGCCACCTACACCAAATTACCAGCATTATATTTTGAAAACATCATCGCAAAAATATGGAAACTATGTATAAATGAAAGCCAAATAATTGAATAAAAAATTGAATGAATTTGAAAATATCTTTGCAAAATGAGAAATTGCTAATCATGAGCAGTTTCCTCTTTTGTCACAATGCTGCTTCAGATGCGTCGAAATGCAACTGTATGACTGAAAGGGTTGGCATCTAATGGTACTAAATATTAGTTGGCGTCTCTCCGGTTCCTGGACAGTTTGTACAAATACACTATGAACAGTGAAGATTCATATAAGACTGACCGGTGATATAGGTTGATCTGGATCTTCGTCCGTCATCATCTTCCGCCGAACGAATTCCTTGTGGCTTGGTCAACTTTAAATTCACGAGAAAATACATATGTCCAATAATCTCTAATTTTACTTTGCTACATAATTCCCTTTCAGAGGGATACCATATTATAGAGTTACATTCTCACATATTTCATGGATTTTCTTTTTTACTATTACAATATTGTTTACAATGGTATGTTGGAGATAAGAATAAATCAGTAAACAACCTGTACGGTGTGGGTCTGGTCCTCTATAGACTTTCTCCAGGACGTATTGGCATAGGCCCAATCTTTGACATCCTTACAAAATGACTGGTTTTCCAATACGTGTACAATACTCTGTCCATGTTGTTCAACTAACCTGTTAAAACACAGCAAGTGTTAATCACCATCGATCTCATTTACATCCGATCAAAATAGTGGATCTGACGCCTATGTATTTAAATATTCATGAGTAAGTAGACTTAGTTTATATTCAATAAAATCACAAGATACAACCAACGGCATGCCGACGGTAGGCCACGGTAGACCACTGCCGCTTCTCTGTCTCGTGTATGTATATGGTTCATCTCCCTTGCTGATTTACGCTGTTTAATTAAGTTCTCTCTCACTCTTAGAACATAGCGATATTAACGATATTTACGCTGTTTACTTAAGTTCCCTCACATTCTTAGAACATACATGTAGCGATATTTATGCTGTTTACTTAAGTTCCCTCACATTCTTAGAACATAGCGATATTAACGATAGTTACGCTGTTTACTTAAGTTCTCCCCCACTCTTAGAACATACGCTGTTTAATTAAGTTCTCTCCCACTCTTAGAACATAGCGATATTAACGATAGTTACGCTGTTTAATTAAGTTCTCTCCCACTCTTAGAACATAGCGATATTAACAATAGTTACGCTGTTTAATTAAGTTCTCTCCCACTCTTAGAACATAGCGATATTAACGATAGTTACGCTGTTTAATTAAGTTCTCTCCCACTCTTAGAACATAGCGATATTAACGATAGTTACGCTGTTTAATTAAGTTCTCTCCCACTCTTAGAACATAGCGATATTAACGATAGTTACGCTGTTTAATTAAGTTCTCTCCCACTCTTAGAACATAGCGATATTAACGATAGTTACGCTGTTTAATTAAGTTCTCTCCAACTCTTAGAACATAGCGATATTAACGATAGTTACGCTGTTTAATTAGGTTCTCTCCCCACTCTTAGAACATAGCAATATTAGCGATATTAAGTTCCCTCCCACTCTTAGAACATAGCGATATTAACGATAGTTACGCTGTTTAATTAATTCCCTCCCACTCTTAGAACATAGCGATATTAACGATAGTTACGCTGTTTAATTAAGTTCTCTCCCACTCTCAGAACATAGCGATATTAACGATAGTTACGCTGTTTAATTAAGTTTCCTCCCACTCTTAGAACATAGCGATATTAACAATAGTTACGCTGTTTAATTAAGTTCTCTCCCACTCTTAGCACATAGCGATATTAACGATAGTTACGCTGTTTAATTAAGTTCTCTCCCACTCTTAGAACATAGCGATATTAACGAGATTTACGCTGTTTAATTAAGTTCTCTCCCACTCTTAGAACATAGCGAATGCTAAACCTGCCGAGTGTTCAGAGAAACAGTTTGATAGCTCCGGTTGCCAATCCATCTTTCTGGGTTTGATAGTTAATGACAAATAGCGATCAAATTGCATACTGTCTTTAACTGTCCAGCAGCTGCCGGCATGCTTGCATGACTTGATAGCGAAGGGGGGGGGGGGGGGGGGGGGGGGGGGGGGGGAGGTCCAGATCAGACTGCGCGACGGTTGTTTATCGTGCCTTCATCATATATCTAGATCTAGATATTTACTATTATTATTTGTGAACTAGAAAAGCGTCTGAATTCGGGTGTATACAAAACTAAGACCTAAGACCTGGTACAAAACTAAGACCCTGTAAATAGTACAAAACTAAGACCTAAGACCTGGTACAAAACTAAGACCCTGGTAGATGTTTTCATTTTACTTTCTTTTCATAATATCAATGCTCTGGCATGAATTATATAACTTCAAAAGAGTGTGGGGGGTGGGGGGCGGGCGGGGGGTTGGGGGGGGGGGGGGGTCTGATGCCTTACTTCTGATGCCTTACTTCGGATGGCTCAAATGTGTCCTATCTTGAGATAGGTCCTTATGACACTTTGGACAAGTATGCTGCCGGTCAGGTGTTTGATATAGAGAAAAAACACCAATTTTGCATCTTAACAATTCTTCTGATATTGAAATTTTACCAGGGTCTTAGTTTTGTACTAGGTCTTACGTCTTAGGTCTTAGTTTTGTACCTTTGCCCAGGAAAACGTACACAACTAAGACCTAATACCTGGGTGTATACAAAACTAAGACCTAAGACCTGGTACAAAACTAAGACCCTGTAAATAGTACAAAACTAAGACCTAAGACATAAGACCTGGTACAAAACTAAGACCCTGTAAATAGTACAAAACTAAGACCTAAGACATAAGACCTAGTACAAAACTAAGACCCTGGTAGATGTTTTCATTTGACTTTCTTTTCATAATATCATTGCTCTGGCAT
>JASEVX010000012.1:57051755-57067955 GCA_031761405.1 Serripes groenlandicus | reverse complement strand
ACTCTATTCAATTATTGTACTTTCATTTAAAGGTAGTTTCCAAATGTGTTCGGGTATGTTTTTCAAAGTCGCCTGCTGCAAAGTTACCTGTATGTGGGAAAGGGTTAATACATACATATACATAACATTACAACATATATCATCATCCATTTAGGTTTAAACGTGAGAATACTAAGGCGCAAACAGGTTGGAATTAATTCGCGACCAGTGTAGACTCGATAAAGCATGTTGCACACGCACAGCCTCACTAGAACGTCCAGTGTACACGATTAGAATAGTCGTAGATGAAACGACAAACGAAAGGTCATATAGGGCCTACCATTTAAAGGTGCAGAACTCCAGAGTATAGATAGTATAGTCAAACTATAAACTATAAAACTATTTAAAAATTGTCATGAAATATTAGAATCCTAATTTTGGGATAAAATTTGAGTAATAAATTCACTTTCCAGTACAATAAACATCTAAGTATTGATCGTTTATGCTTCATTTTTACTGGGTAGACATACCAAGTAATCTCAATTGTGTACATTTTCATGACTTTCAACATTTACTGCCAAAATAGTTTTGAACTATTTATTACTTACTTTGTTGTCACTATTAGCGAATATTTGCCGAAGTTTCAACATTTTTTAAAAATGTTTGATCTCCATCTGGACTTCAGCACATTAAACGTAACACCAACAACGGAGACTAAAAAAAACCGATCCTATGACATTTAAATGTATGTCAATATACGTCTGTTAAGGCATTCCCAGATGATATGTTTCACAAACAATATATCTGGTATGACTCGACTAAACTTATACGATTCTTTTGAGTACCCACACTATAGGGTTTGAGGGTCATATTCTTTAACATAATTACAACATACAACAAATATTCAGCAAAGGACTTTGAAAATATCTGCGCCAAAATATGAAAACCCTTTGTTGTCCTAAGAAGTGCGTCTGCAAAAAGTTTAAAAGTTAAACAAATCCAATGCCGAATCCATCAAGATGATCCCAGGGGCGTAGCTCCCTTTAGGCACTGTAGGCTAAAATCTCTTAAAACGGTTGTCCACAGTGGTTACCTTGGTAAATTTAAAACATGGCGTTCGGGGTTCGAACACCAATCGCAGCGGTCATGGTGGAGTGGCATTGGTTGGTCAAGGCACATTTTATAGCCAGGCACATTTCCTAGCCAGGCACTGCTATGTTTATCACGAACAGGCACATTTCCTAGCCAGGCACTGGTATGTTTATCACGAACAGGTGTTATTTCGCCGTGATATAACTGATATCATGTGGAAACTCTATTCCGAAAACAGACGCTTTCTGACGCCTCTACAGCAGACGACTTATGGAAACACTGCGGCAAAAGAAGATAATGCTTATAATGAGCAATCTCTAATTTTTCAGCCAGTTTTTAATTATATTCAATAATTTCGTTTACAGACAGTTTCTATATTTTTTTAACGAAATGTTTACAAAGCCGTCAGACACAGATTTATTGTATGTGGGAAAGGGTTAAACGCATTTCACGATAGACGAATTATTAATTTATTTGTATAAATACACGTTTAACGACAGTACTGTATTGAAGGAGTTAATTTATGTAGTATTTAACCCGATGTTTACTTAGAAAAGGTATGTTTTGAAAAAAATATAAGGTCTTGAGAGAAAAATTAAACCTTTCCCACATACAACAACTTGCAGCAGACGACTTTGAAAACATACCCACATATATTAGGATAATCTCTATAAAGGGAAGTATGCATATTAGGATGTCTGCAGGGAGACATCAATGTCTATAAAGGGAAGTATGAATATTAAGATGTCTGCAGGGAGACATCAATGTCTATAAAGGGAAGTATGAATATTAAGATGTCTGCAGGGAGACATCAATGTCTATAAAGGGAAGTATGAATATTAAGATGTCTGCAGGGAGACATCAATGTCTATAAAGGGAAGTATGAATATTAAGATGTCTGCAGGGAGACATCAATTGTCTATAAAGGGAAGTATGCATATTAGGATGTCTGCAGGGAGACATCAATGTCTATAAAGGGAAGTATGAATATTAAGATGTCTACAGGGAGACATCAATGTCTATAAAGGGAAGTATGAATATTAAGATGTCTGCAGGGAGACATCTATGTCTATAAAGGGAAGTATGAATATTAAGATGTCTGCAGGGAGACATCAATGTCTATAAAGGGAAGTATGCATATTAAGATGTCTGCAGGGATACATCAATGTCTATAAAGGGAAGTATGCATATTTTAAAAAGATGTCTGCAGGGAGACATCAATGTCTATAAAGGGAAGTATGAATATTAAGATGTCTGCAGGGATCCATCAATGTCTATAAAGGAAAGTATGAATATTAAGATGTTTGCAGGGAGACATCACTGTCAATAAAGGGAAGTATGCATATTAAGATGTCTGAAGGGAGACATTATTAGTTATTTGGTCTGTTACTGACCCACTACGGAAAAATAGGGGGTCTGTGGAATTTATAGGGGGCGAGGCGTTAGCCGAGTCCCCCTATACATTCAACATACCCCCTATTTTTCAGTAGTGGGTCAGTAACAGACCAAATAACTGATTTATTTCATCGACCACCTTTCATGAGCAAAAAAAAAAATGATACTCTTTCATTTACATTAACATTTACAATATTTCTAGATGAAATTTACGGGTTTTGGCGCCAAATCACTAGCGTTATGACGTCAAACCGATGACGTGACGTCATTTTCCTAGTATATGGTCCCAGTATTTTTAAAATTCCTAGTACTAAACCCACTTTAATAATGAAATGAAACAATATCAATTTGTTTTGTTCATGAAAGGTGGTTGATGAAATAAATCAGTTATAAATGGTTTGTTACTGACCCACTAAGGGGAAAAAAAATGGAAAGGGAAGTTACTTTGCATGATATTCAACTTCGTAGTCGTTATGATATATATATTGTAAACAAATCGCTGTTAAAAATATCAAGATATTATACAGTATATAGATCTATTTTAACATAGGCAACTGAAAAAAACTTCCAGTCAGCTTGATCTGAGAATAGAAGCCATATTGAATTTACTCACCCCCTATGGAATTTACTCACCCCCTATAGAAATATAGGGGGTGTGCACGTGACAGGCTTTAACCAATGAAATTGCTAGAATTTCGTGGGAGGCGAAATAACAATGTCTATAAGGGAAGTATGCATATTAAGATGTCTGCAGGTAGACATCAATGTCTATAAAGGGAAGTATGAATATAAAGATGTCTGCAGGGATACATCAGTGTCTATAAGGGAAGTATGAATATTAAGATGTCTGCAGGGAGACATCAATGCCTATAAAGGGAAGTATGAATATTAAGATGTCTGCAGGGAGACATCTATGTCTATAAAGGGAAGTATGAATATTAAGATGTCTGCAGGGAGACATCAATGTCATCTGAATCGGGGGAAGGGATAAGGGTATTTCTGGATACTTTATTATGTTCAATTATTAACACGGGTACAAATACATCACAACCGCTTATCCTTTCCGACCTGCAGACGCTTTCTGTCGCCTCTGCAGCAGACGACTTTTGAAACCATTGTGGCAACAGGATAGATTGCTCATGATGAGAACAATTCTCCATTTGCCACAATGATTTCAACTGGATTCAATATAAATACTATCATTTATAGAGATTTTCTATATTTTGGACTTTACAATTTTCAACGTCATCTGCAACATATTTAATGTATATGATAAAGGGTTTAATGCGTCTTTATTATGGTTTCAAATGACAACCTTCAAACATAATACACAACCGTTTCCCACATACGACAAATCTCCAGACGGCTTTTAAAACATATATGCAAAAATAGGAATAATCAATCTTGAATAGAGTTATATACAATTTGGCAGAAGGAGAAAAGGCTCATGTTGTGCCATTTCTCCTTTGGCTATAATGTTTTCACAAACCGTCTGTTGCACTGATATGTATTAAAGTGGCTGTGTGCGGGACATGGTTAGAAGGTGGTTACTTTATTCATTATCGTTATCATTATCAAATGGTGGCTATCTTTCTAGGTTGTGGTTTCTTTTAGATGAGCAATTTTACCACAATACTTTCAACTCTTTTCATTAACCCTTTACCTGATACGATAATTCTGCAGCAGACGACTTTGAACATATTTTGTCAAAAAAGTAGAAAATCTCTATAATTGAATGGATAACCTATGACTTAAAGTGGAAAACTTCTTTGATCACTATGTTTTCAAAAAGCTGTCTGCTGCAGAGGCGTCAGAAAGCGTCTATATGAGGGAAAGGGTTAATAGAGAGTTTACATATATTTGAATGTATGGGGGAAAGGGCTATAACATTACTTAATTCTGAAAAATGAAAATATAGTTTAAAATTTGCAATCTTTTGTTTTGAAAGAAGGAATATACAAACTCATGTAGATGAGATGTGTTTCAGTTGCAGTCTTAAGATGAAAATCAACGTGGTAATTGCGAAAATGCCCACATTGAGTACCTTCTTCAATGGTTTTTTGATTGATTTTCTATGTGTTTTCTTCTCTCAAATGACTGATATATATGATATTACTTATAGTAACTTGTTATAACTACACTAGATGTTGTAAAGCCGTTTGTCATTCAAACGGGGGATAATATTTCAATTTTCTAGAATATTACTTAACATTTATTTTTGTTAGTCTGCTGTTTGAGGTTGTTAAACCAAAAGTGTTATATTTATGTGGTATGTTGGGCGAACTTGCCCTTTCTTCCAGAATAAAATGAATCTATCTATAATATCATTCAGTAAACTCTTTATATAGAGGAGGGACGCCGTCTTAACGCTTATCCGCTTACAGCAAATCTGCAGCAGACGAAAAATCTTGGGAATGTTGAAAAGCTCTCTAAATAAAAGAGTAATTATTGAATATATTTGGAAATATCGTTGTGGCAAAAGCGAAAAGGAGAAGTTGCTCATTATTATCTCTTCCCGATGTTTTCAACAGTAGCCTACTGCAGACGATGCAATATGCGATTTACATAACATGAACCTGTATTAGATATGATTGTTTTAGTCGACTAATTTAGCACACAAAATTAAAAGAACACTTTTGAAAACATTGTGACAAAATGAGAAATTGCTCAAGATGAGCAATTTTCTCCTTATTGCCACATTTCTAACACCTACGCATCAGATGACTTTTGAAAACATTGTGGCAAAAGGAGAAATTGCTCATGATGATTTATCCTTATTGCCATAAAGTTTTCAACTCTTTGCAATTATACGAGTTCTGACGCCCATACAGCAGATGACTTGTGTAGAAAACAGTGTAGGGCAAAACAAAAGTATAGACTGAGCCCCTCTTTCTTTTCAACAATGTATTCCAGTTTGTGTTCTGCTGTGCATATGTCAAATAGCGTCTGTATTCGAACACGGATTACGCAATAAAATTAACAACAGTTTAGTCGACGATCTAAAACAAAACATGGATGCAGACGATTTTCTCTCGACGTTCGATGAGTCAGCGACATTGGCGCGCGTTTCATACTCAGACGACATTTTCGAACCGCTGGTTCAGCTGGGTATATTAATCTGTGAATACTTATGTATTTGTCCATTGCTAATCACGTTTCAGTTGAAGGCTCCTTTAGGAATCATACGCATTGAGCAGATTTCTACGGTGGCATAGACATGACATTTTTTGTTGTTACCCTTTTATCTTGTGGGAACGAGAAAGATAGTTTCTCGTTCCCACAAGATAGTTTCTCGTTCCCACAAGATAAGTTCTCGTTCACACAAGATAGTTTCTCGTTCCCACAAGATAAGTTCTCGTTCCCACAAGAAGTTTTCTCGTTCCCACAAGAAAGTTTCTCGTTCCCACAAGATAGTTTCTCGTTCCCACAAGAGAAGTTCTCGTTCCCACAAGATAGTTTCTCGTTCCCACAAGATAGTTTCTCGTTCCCACAAGATAGTTTCTCGTTCCCACAAGATAAGTTCTCGTTCCCACAAGATAAGTTCTCGTTCCCACAAGATAGTTTCTCGTTCCCACAAGATAGTTTCTCGTTCCCACAAGATAAGTTCTCGTTCCCACAAGAAGTTTTCTCGTTCCCACAAGAAAGTTTCTCGTTCCCACAAGATAGTTTCTCGTTCCCACAAGATAGTTTCTCGTTCCCACAAGATAAGTTCTCGTTCCCACAAGATAGTTTCTCGTTCCCACAAGATAAATTCTCGTTCCCACAAGAAGTTTTCTCGTTCCCACAAGAAAGTTTCTCGTTCCCACAAGATAGTTTCTCGTTCCCACAAGATAAAAGGGTAACAAAAAAAAAAAAAAATGTCATGTCTATGCCACCGTAGATTTCACATTAGTTGATTACAATAATATTAATTGTACTGTATTTTGTATGGTTTTTTTTTTCTTCTTTTTTTTTTTTTTTTTTTTTTTGTATACATAAATGTTCTTCATTTTAAAATATGTTGTTATTTTGTATATACATGTATACATAAATATTCTTCATTTTAAAATATGGATAACCAAAATAGAAATTAAAATAGTCTATCTAAAATGAATCCCTTGAGTCATTTCTCAACAGATGTAAACATTCTTTGACATCATTTAGAAACACCTGTTTTGAATTAATTGATAACACTTTTGATAATTGTGTTAGACGATCAAACATATCCTGTTTCATTTTCGGAAAACGGAGGAGGGGGCATTTACAGTAGATAAATGTGATAACAATTAATGATCCGAGACACGCACTCCGAATAATGGTCCCTAATGTTAAACCTTTCCCACGTACAACAGTTTCCAGACAACTTTGATATCACTTAACCCTTTCCCACATACAACAACTCTGCAGCAGACGAATTTGAAAACATATTGACAACAACACAGAATATATAAATAATAATAATAATAATAATAATAATAATATTAATAATAATAAAGGATTTATTTATAGAAGACACTCATTTGACATAACTTACATGTATGCAAGTCAATCTTCCATGAGGGCCTCACACATAAACAAAGTGGAACGAAACATGAACAAACGTGTGTTACATATGAACTACTCAATGTTACAATTATACATGCGTTTATAAATATGGACTTAAAATTGATATGTCTATTACTGTATCGTAGAACAGCAGCAGATCTAAATATTGTGCATATTTTCATAAAATACAATTGTACTAGAATTATCATTGAATTAAGATTGGTTTATCCAACGTAAATATTGGGATTTGAAATGCTGAATAGACGTTGAGTTTTGAATATATGAAAGAAGGGAATTTCAAACTGATGAACCGGAAAATATAAATGTATTTCGATATATTTCCAAATTAGGTTTTGGTGTATACAACTGGAATGATGTGGCTGAGCGTAAGAGTCTTGCATGAATATCAGATGTAAAAGTAAATGCTTTCTTTAGGTAATCAGGGGCATTTCCACGTAATGTTTTATACATTTGAATGGCTTTCTGATAAATAACTCGCTCGGAAAAGTTCAGCAAACATTAAAGATGAAGGGGTAGTAAAATCACAATCAAGGATTACCCTGGCAGTCCTTTTCTGAAGTTTCACTAGTTTGTTTTGAAGATTATTTGTGCAATTTCCCCAGATAACACAATACAAATCAAAATGTGGAAGTATGTATGCATTATAAAAATGTTTACGATTGTCATGTGAGAAAAAATAATTAGATTTTTGATAACATATAGAGATATGTATTACATTATTTTATTACATTATCAATGTGATCACCCCACGAAAGAACGTTATTAACTGTAATACCTAGCAATTTACCACTTGAGCAAGAATTAACTTCTGAGTTATGATATGGATTTTTTTTAGCAATCTCACGATCTTTAAATCTCGAACTGATAAACATTACTTTGGATTTATGAGAGGTAACGGACATGTGATTAAGTTGGCACCATTGATCTTCTAGTAATAGTGCATTGGTAAGGGAGGAAACAACTACGTCGAGAGACTTGCTTTGAGTTGAAAAGTGTTGTGTCGTCTGCAAATATATCAGCAACTGAATAAGAAAGAACTAAGGGCAAATCATTAATGTAGATCAAGAATAGTATCGGCCCGAGGACAGAACCCTGAGGCACGCCAGCTTCGACTTTTCTGGGAGTTGATTGTTCTCCAGAGATACATGTCTTTTGAATTCTAGAATTAAGATATGACTTAAACCAGTCTATAGCATTATTATGTAACCCCTACATTGAAAGTTTTTGCAGTCATATATCATGGTTAACTAAATCAAAGGCTTTGGATAGGTCAAGAAATGCCAACAATTTCGTTTTTGTCTATAGCTGTCATCCAGTCATCTAGAATCTTTATGAAGGTATAATTACTGATAAGAATTGAAAACGTTGTGGCAAAAGGGGAAATTGCTCAACATCAGCAAGTTCTCCTTTTGCCACAATGTTTTCAAAAGTCGTCTGCCGGTGGGAAAGGGTTAACATGCATATTTATTTAGTAACTTTAGAAACAGTGCGACAATATGAGAAATTGCCAATTATGAGCACTCTTCTATTTCTAGCCTGTCATTATTACGTCAGCAGCGTTGCACCTTACACATTAATAATATATAGGATAGAGCCAGTGATTCGTCAACTGCAGTAACATTTACTTTTCTCGCCTGAACTTTGACCATTATTTTTACATTTCTAGCTTACTCCACCGCGCTTGTCAATAGTACGTCAACAGCGTTACACCACACATTAATAATGTATAGGATAGAGCCACCGATTCGCCAGCTGCAGTAGCATTTACTTTCTCGCTAGAACGATGACCACTATTAACCCTTTCCCTCATATAGACGCTTTCTGACGCCTCTGCAGCAGAAGGGTTTTTGAAAACATAGTGACAAAAGAAGAAATTGCTCAAAACGAGCAATTTCTCCTTTTGACACAATGTTTTCCACTTTTAGTCACAGGTTATCCATTCAATTATAGAGATTTTCTATGTTTTGACAACATATGTTCAAAGTCGTCTGCTGCAGAATTGTCTTATGAGGGAAAGGGTTAATAACAAACCTGCGTCACTTTATTACGTCAGCAGTTGGGCACATTGCACATGGATAATATATAAATTATGTTGAGGTTGAGCCAAGGATCGCTAACTGCATTTTACTTTCTCGTCAGAACGATGGCCATTATCAAAAACAAGCCTGCTTCACACCGGGTGACTGTATTTACGTCAACAGTATGACACCTTGCTTATGAATAATGCATTATATATATTCAACCAAAATAGTGAAATTAATTAAGATGTCAATTACCTTTGCTGGTATATCAAACGTTCAGTTTAAGATGTCAATTACTTTTGCTGGTATATCAAACGTTCAGTTTAAGATGTCAATTACTTTTGCTGGTATATCAAACGTTCAGTTTAAGATGTCAATTACCTTTGCTGGTATATCAAACGTTCAGTTCACGTTCTGTAAACTGTACACACAGCTGGAAACGTTGACCACCAAGTTAATGTACTGGCTGATCTGAACCTACACTGTTCAGAAATGTCATTATGTACCTTTTCCAACAGACGAGCACATATTCGTGTACCCAAAGAATCGTATCTCGAGTATCTACAGCATTGGATTCTGGGGCTAAAATATGGATTTATGAACAAGACATAAACACATAATCGCGAACATAATAAAAAGGAACATTAGATTACTTTATACTTTTAAATGCATTAATTCGTATAATTTACACGAAACAAACATGTTTACATGTATGAGTTGGTGCTACTATAAATAGAATATTTACTACTAAATAAAGCTGGTAAATAATGTACCTGGTGCTCCAGTTGTTCAGGGAACAATTTAATTTAATTGTTCTGGTTGAAAAAAGAAGAATTGTAGCCCCATCGGGTTTCCTGCCTTGACCCCTTTAACCCTTTTCCCTCATATTGATGCTTTCTGGAGCCTCTGCACCAGACGGCTTTTTGAAAACATGGCAACAAAGGTCGAAATTGCTCAAAACAAGGAATTTATCCTTTTGTCACCATGTTTTCAACTCTATTCAATGATTGATTGAATGGTGTTTAACGCCGTTTTTAACAATTTCTCAATTATATCAAGGCGCCCAGTTCGCCTACTCATGCATTTATTCTGGTTTTCTCACACGAGTACTCCACACAACAATCTTCCCAAGCAACTGGCTGCTATTCCACATAGACTTAGCCCATGGGCGGAAGAAGAATGACGCATGTCGCATTGACCTTTGTCAATCGTCGGAAAGAAAGTTGGCCCAGCCGGGATTCGAACTCACAACTCCTGGATTGACAGCCCGCATCGCTACCGACTGAGCTACCGGGGCTCGGCTCGGCTCAATTTAATGATTGTGTTTTCAAAATCGTCTGCTGCAGGTTTGTGATACAAAGTACTAGTTAAGAGGGAGGATTTGGTTGTCAAATAATGATTTTAGAACATAAAATCCCCTTATCTAGAGCTCTGTGATATGTGGGAAAGGGTTAAATGATGCCAGAATGTACATCGAGGTCAAGTTCAGCCTAGCGCAGCTCCGTTAGAAGTTATACGCGTCAGGCGATTATCGAAATAATGTACCTACAAGAGAAAGTTGATGCAATGCATCAATGTCGCCGGAAATGCATACTGCAGTTATGCATAACACTAACATTATAGTAGTTGAATAAACAGTTATCAACTGAGGGGCATATTGGAACATCAGGGGCGGGCTCAAGTGAAAATGTGTCATAACTTGCATTGTTTTGTCAACGAAGTGAATGATAACTGAAGCCTTTCATTGTTTATGATCAATCTCCATTCCAAAGTAGGTTGACCATACACACAGCCAACTAATTATTGATCATACACAGTAATGGAAATGAGTAATCTTGACAATCATTAGTCTTAGTATGTATACAGTGCTTTCATTAAGGAATAATTATAAGATTTGTGAATTCTACATACACTTTTCAAGATGTTTGTCAGAATATTTGAATTCTATCATTTATCAATAAAACCACAAAACAGACAATTTAAGATTTGCATGCAATAGCACGTCATTTTATGTTTCCCCTATTAAAGTCAACATTGGACACCTTTGCAGCAATTTACTTTTAAAACAATGAGATAAGGGTTAAATCGCTGAAGACATGAGTTTTCTCTTTTTCTCAAAATGATATTAGCTTGGCATCCTAATTATATCATACCTTAACAAATGATGAAATGTAATCCAATATTTACAAATAAGACCACCTTCGAAATATAATATCAGCTAAACAGTTAAATCTCATTGAAATTGTTTTATAATTTAAACTTAATTTCGAACCTAAACAACGAGCACTACATGTTAATTTATTGTAATTCTTTCCTTCCTTTTTTATAATATAAAATAACAAACTACTCATGTTTTAAAATTATATTATGATGAGCGCCCTTGTGTCAATGATGCATAACAATATGCAGATCGGAAGCAATATGCCTTTAGGGAATTTAATGACACATTTAAAATTGTCAAGGACGAAATAATTTTGTACGAAAGACCCGATTCGTGACCTACATTCTTCTTCGCAGAGGTGTCGTTCTTGAAACTCTCTTTATAGGCAGAGAGTGTTCGTTCAAAGTCATTTTTCTATTAAAACCAGTTTTATCTCGGTTTGTTCTTTTCTTCATTTGTTTTGAACCAAATGAACATTTTAAATCACCTATAATTTACTATTTGTAAGTGAGTGTAAAGAGCGGCTCTCTGCAAAGGAGATTGATCTACGCAGTTGGTATTCGCGAGTCACGCGATCAACAGTTTTAGCTTAGAAACAGTTCATATTTTAGATATACATGGATAAACATTATAAAATGAATTCCTCACAAATCAAGACATCTCTTTGAACATGAAAATAACATTCAGTAAATTAAGATTGCTATTTTAAAGGAGAATTCGACGTGAATTTTACTTGATATTGACACATAACAGACTGCTTGCTGCAAGTCTCATGCGGACGGTTTTGTCTTCGTAAATAAAAAAAATAAAAAAAAGAGATGCGAGTCAAAATAAAGAAACTACTAATACTTAAAACATCGGAATATTTATTTCATTTTAGATGTGTCATAACTTAGTGTTTTTAAACAAACGCAATTGTAATATGTTCAAGACATTTAAATTTGTTTTTTTCTAATAATAACTCCTCCTCCCATGTGATTTCCGAAAACCTATTAAAAATAGAAGTCGCGGGCTTCTGCCCGGCGACTAATAAAGGTAAGTTGGCGTCAACCCTTTCCCTCATATAGACGCTTTCTGACGCCTCTGCAGCAGACGGCATTTTTAAAAAAAACATAGTGACAAAAGAAGAAATTGCTCCAAACGAGCAATTTCTCCTTTTGCCACAATGGTTTCCACTTTTAGTCATAGGTTATCCGTTCAACTATGGAGTTTTTCTATTTTCTGACAAAATATGTTCAAAGTCGTCTGCTGCAGAATAGTCGTATGAGGAAAAGGGTTAACACTAGTTGGGTTACGGTTGTATCTCATTTGTCAACACATCCATCTAGGACTAATCTACATGCCTGATTCTGCACTGCACGCGGAAGCATTAACCCTTTCCCACGTACAACAATTCCGCAGCAGACGACTTTCAAAACTTACTGACAAAGACATGAAAAATCTCAATAAATGAGAGTTTTACTCTTAAATAGAGGTGAAAACATTGTGGCAAAAGGAGAAATTGCTCGTTTTGATCAATTTCTTCTTTTGCCACAATGTTTTCAAAAGTCGTCTTCTGCAGAGGCGTCAGAGAGCGTCTTTATGTGGGAAAGGGGTAACACCCCCAAAAAACCAGAACCTGATAGTATATATGATATCAACAAAATGGGTAAATTATGGTGACTAACAAATGACAATTATAATGGTGTAAAACGATACTCGTACTGTTCCCTCACAACCCTCAAAACTGGCTCTTCTCTGTACGCATTAATACTTATAATAATAATAATAATAATAATATCTTTATTTTTTTAAGGTAACATCTAAGACACATACAGACAATTTAACAATGGCTTAATATACATATCTTATTTTCATATGGCCTTCAATAATATAACACACACAAACATTACATTTAACAACATGCAAATTTCAATGAAGTACAAATATAATTAATTTTCAATCATTTTAAGACAGACACTCCAACTACCCCAAACACAATTCTTAACATAATATCGACAAGTAATCAAGATAGTGTTGGTATGGAACCTTTTCCAAAAGGTATTTCTTATAACAACTAATGCATTAAGACCCCAAATCGCTAGACGCGGCTCAATAATACAATTAGCGCCACAGATTATAACTTCACTGGCTGAACACCGTATTGCGCAATACCTGTGTTGTGTACTAGGGTATGAAAGATACAAACAAATATCATGGAGATTATAATTTAGTATGATGTTGACGCCCCTCTTTACTACGCATGTCATCTAAAATGTATTTTTATCTATTTGTGTTTAGCGAAGGGTCATGAAGATTATAGCTAAGTATTATGTTGACATCCCTGTTATCTAAAATGTATGTTTATCTAGTTTTGTTCAGCAAAGAGTACAGCTAAGTATGAATTTGACATCCCCTTACTATGCAAATATATTTCTAATTATTGTATTTATCAGTCGTGAGTGGCGATAATATGCGTTTCAGCATAATAGAAAGGTAAAACGTCATGATAACATTGGAGCGTTAATATGAGTATAGGTGCTACCTATTGCGGGTAAACATTTATTCACTTTTGTGATAGGTAAATAATTCCCCGCGAACTGCAGTTAGCCCCTTGCTTGCAGTACGATCAATTATTTACGTCAATTACGAGTCCTACCGACCTAAGCAAACAAAATAAAAATCATCATCAGGTTAGGCTTATATTTACCTTTGAAATATGGCCAAGATATTAAATCCATGAAATTATGATGACAGGCAACAAATAATCAACTTGCCCTTCATAAAGTACTTCAAATTAAACGATTCCATAATTTACGGAACTACATTTGTGACAAGTCAAACTAACGTTTCCTATATTTTCTGTCGTTTTCCTTCTGGTTATTTATTCATCATTTGCGTTACGCTAATATAACGACGTCATATTATGACGTCATATTACAGGAATTTGAATTTGTAACTTCAGGAAAGTCAAAAAACCCTTATGAGTTGTTATTTAAACTCGTTTTAGAAATAGACGACGAGTGTTATTAAACGGAAATGATCACACATAAAATTACTTGTGCTCGTTCCTTTATCGAGTACGTATTATAATATCATAATATGAGTATAGGTGCTATCTATTTCGGGTAAACATTTATTAACTTTTGTGATCGGTAAATAAAATAATTCCCTGCGAACTGCAGTTAGCCCCTTGCTTGCAGCACGATCAGTTATTTACGTCAATTATGAGTCCTACCGACCTAAGCAAAGAAAATAACAATCATCATCAGGTTAAGCTTATATTTAACTTTAAAATATAGCCAATATTTTAAATCCATGACATTTTGATGACAGGTACAACAAATAATCCATTTGCCCTTCATAAAGTACTTCAAATAAATCGATTCCATAATTTACGGAACTACATTTGTGACAAGTCAAACTAACGTTTCCTATAATTTCTGTCGTTTTTCTTCTGGTTATTTATTCATCATTTGCGTTACGCTAATATAACGACGTCATATTATGACGTCATATTACAGGAATTTGGATTCCAGAAAGTCAAAAAAACCTTATGAGTTGTTATTTGAACTCGTTTTAGAAATAGACGACGAGTGTTATTAAACGGAAATGATCACACGTAAAATTACTTGTGCTCGTTCCTTAATCGAGTACGTATTATCATATTATATTATTTCCTCTAGAAGTTTTATTTGTTTCGATATTTTATTTTCATCCAATCAAAACGTAGCAGAATCGTGGCTGTATCGAAAAATCCACTCTGGACACAATGTTTGGAAAGATTTGCGAATATTCATACACATTACCTATTGACGGGAAACATCGCCGGCTTCGTCGTCGCTTTGTTTACCCGTACTATACTATATTCGTTAGAAGTTAGACATATAAATGAACCCGTCCATTGTAGAAGGTACACGTTGGCTTTTGTGAACATTGCAGAACCATATCACTTACACACGCTTGTCAACGTGTGTATATTTTGATAATACTGAGCAGATTGGCAAGATGTTCTCAACCGACTCTCCATAAACATAAACTTGTACTTGTTCCCGTGCACTCGCTCACTTGTAGGCGGACAGTGCGGGCTCTGATGACATTGTACGTATAGACGTGCTCATTGTTTTGTTGGGGTTTACGCCTCTTTCTACATAATTTCAGTTATATCACGGCGACAGTTTACTTATTCGTGGTCCCTTGGTAAACAAACCAGTACTAGGCTGGGACATGTGCCTTGCCCATGGGCACTCCACCATTACCACAGCGCCCCGACTGGGGATCAAACCCGGGACGCCCGGTTCCACATCCCCGACGCTAACCACTAGACCACGGTGGATCCCCGTATACACGTGCTCACACCAGCCCTTGCTGTTCGTAGATTGCAGCAAGACAATTTTTCGTCGGACGCGGTTCATTTTCTATTAAAAAAGCCGGACGTGCAACTGACTAGACGTTTTTCTCAAGTAACCCGTTCCCTCTTGCAGACGCATTTTGAAGCACCTGCAGCAGGCGACGTTTCAAGAACATTGTGAAAAAAAGGAGACATTGCTCATAATGAGCATTTTTTTTCTTTTTCAATAATGATTTCAACTGTATTAAGTATTTATACTTTCATTGATAGAGAATATCAATATTTTAGCATAGATGTTTTCAAAGTCGACTCTAGCATATGTGTTGTACGTGGAAAACGGTTAGAAGGATTGTGTGACATATATATGCAGATTACAACTAAAGGTTGCACTGTGTACCTGCATTAAATCAAAAACACTGACTCACTGGTTACATAAAACACCAGATTATAGTTGTAGGACAAGATGACAGGAGGAGTAAACTGGGGTAACCAAACCCTGTTTATGTTACTCTTTTGTAGTATCGCTTGATAACTTCCTGATCACTTGGAACCCGTGATAACATTTGCACGACAAAACAAACACATTAAACATCCTTGCAATATCGCTTAAACTGTTATTTAACCTTTCCCTCATACGACAATTCTGCAGCAGACGACTTTGAACATATTTGTCAAAA
>JASEVX010000012.1:57031755-57046755 GCA_031761405.1 Serripes groenlandicus | reverse complement strand
CAGAGGCCATTTTGTTGGTTTTCTCGCGAGACGGCGCATATGGTTTTTTTACAATATCCATAGTTATAAAACTTCACTAAAGACGTTTTCGAAGAGCACAGCTATACTCGTAAACTGTCATATCAAGTAACCGGTTGAATGTATACAACAAGAGGCCCAAGAGGGCCAGTATCGCTCCACGGCCATAAGGCAAAAATCAAATCTCCAAACAGGCCATATTTTTTACCAACCACCATGGCTTAAAGGAATCTTGTAGAGTGTCACCCAAGGAATGTTTCTGCAAAATTATTTGAAAATCGGCCTGACACTTTCGGAGGAGAGGATATTTTAAGTTTTCACCATAGCCATATAAGGCAAAATAGCCCCACCCCATGGCGGCCATATTTTTCAACCAATCAACATGGCTTGAAGGAATCTGATAGAGGGTCACCCAAAGAACATTTCTACAAAATTATTTGAAAATCTGCTCAACACTTTCGGAAAAGAAGATTTTTTAAATTTTCACTATGGTCATATAGAGCAAAATAGCCCCGCCCTCTGGCGGCCATATTTTTCGACCAATCAACATATCTTGAAGGAATCTGACAGAGGGTCACCCAATGAACATTTCTACAAAATTATTTGAAAATCGGCTGAACACTTTCGGAGAAGAAGATCTTTTAAGTTTACACTATAGCTATATAAGGCAAAATAGCCCCGACCCTGGCGGCCATGTTTTTCCACCAATCAACATTTCTTGAAGGAATCTAATAAAGGGTCACCCAAGGAACATTTCTACAAAATTATTTGAAAATCAGCCTGACACTTTCGGAGGAGAAGATTTTTTAAGTTCTCTCTTTAGCCGTATAAGGCAAAATAGCCCCGCCATCTGGCGGCCATGTTTTTTTTAACCAATCAACATGGCTTGAAGGAATCTGATAGAGGGTCACCCAAGGAACATTTCTACAAAATTATTTGAAAATCTGCTCAACACTTTCAGAGAAGAAGATTTTTTAAGTTTTCACTATGGTCATATAAGGCAAAATAGCCCCGCCCTCTGGCGACCATGTTTTTCGACCAATCAACATTTCTTGAAGGAATCTAAAAAAGGGTCACCCAAGGAACATTTCTACAAAATTATTTGAAAATCAGCCTGACACTTTCGGAGGAGAAGATTTTTGTAATTCTCTCTTTAGCCGCTAAGGCAAAATAGCCCCGCCCTCCGGCGGCCATGTTTTTTTACCAATCAACATGGCTTGAAGGAATCTGATAGAGGGTCACCCAAGGAACATTTCTACAAAATTATTTGAAAATCGGCGCAACACTTTCAGAGAAGAAGATTTTTTAAGTTTTCACTATGGTCATATAAGGCAAAATAGCCCCGCCCTCTGGTGACCATGTTTTTCGACCAATCAACATTTCTTGAAGGAATCTAATAAAGGATCACCCAAGGAACATTTCTACAAAATTATTTGAAAATCGGCCTGACACTTTCAGAGAAGAAGATTTTTTATGGATTATGGATGGATCAAAAACATTTGAAGGAATTTAAGAGAGGACATTGAGAGGATGCTTCCTATGAAGTTTCAACCAAATTGGCCAAGTGGTTAGTGAGAAGAAGTCGTTTAAAGGAAAAAGTTAACGCACGCACGCACGCACGCACGCACTGACGCACGACGGACAATTCGCCATGACATAAGCTCGACTGGCTTTCAGCCAGTGGAGCTAAAAACCAGAGGACACAATAATGGCGGGTTAACTTGGTTTTCCCCTGAATAGTCACTTCTCTGATCACTTATCCAAAACCCTATGTTGTTGATACTCAAAAGAATCGTCTCGCTTAGACGATTCGTTTCCGTACCCACAACATTGGGTTTCTGTTGAGTACCCACAACATATGATCTATTTTGAGTACCAACAGCATAGGGTTTGAGTGTCAAATAAGAATATTAGGACTTTATTTATTTATTTATTTATTTATTTATAGAGGACACTCATTGTATGCAAGTCAATCTTCCATGATGGCCTCACACATAAACAAAAAGGAACGAAACATGAACAAACGTGTGTTACCTAAGAACTACTCAATTATACATACGTTTATAAATATGGACTTAAGATTGATATGTTTATTACTGTATCGTAGAACAGCCACAGATCTAAATAGTGTGCATATGTTCATGAAATACAATTGTACTACAGTTAACATTGAATTAAGATTGGTTTATCCAACGTAAATATTGGGATTTGAAATGCTGAATAGACGTTTAGTTTTGAATATATGAAGGAAGGGAATTCCAAACTGATGAACCGGAAAATATAAGTGTATTTCGATATATTTCCAAGTTAGGTTTTGGTGTATACAACTGGAATGAAGTGACTGAGCGTAAGAGTCTTGCATGAATATCAGATGTAAAAGTAAAGGATTTCTTTAGGTAATCAGGGGCATTTCCACATTTGAATGGCTTTCTGATAAATGACTCGTTCGGGAAATGTCATCCATTTAAGTTCAGCAAACATTAAAGATGAAGGGGGTGGTAAAATCACAATCAAGGATTACCCTGGCAGTCCTTTTCTGAAGTTTCACAAGTTTGTTTTCAAGATTATTTGTGTAATTTCCCCCCCCCCCCCCCCCCCCCCCCCCCCCCCCCCCCCAGATAACACGACAAAAATCAAAATGTTGACAAGGATCTATATTGTTGACTAACGAACTCAATATGTTTATCTTGATATTCTTAGAATCGGCTATGGACTCTTCCAAATTCATAGTTAGACAAGTCCATGTTACAAATAATCGTTGTAATGGTAATATATTATCATAGTGACATTACTATGGGGCGCACATTAATAAAATACGTTTTACTAAGCAATTAAATTGACATTATGGCAGGACGAAATGTTTAAGAAGATAAACCATTCTGGTCGCAGCAAATGCTTCTCCAAAATGTCAGAACTACTGTTCCAGTTAACTTAGATTCGAATACTTGACTTCTTGATTAAAGGTCAACGTAGTTGCAAGTTGATCCAACTGTTTTGACGTAGGTTTTTACAAGAAAGATTCACCATGGTATTTCACCATTTAACCCTTTCCCACATACAGACGCTTTCTGACGCCTCTGCAGCAGGCGGCTTTTGAAACCATTGTGACAAAAGGAGAAATTGCTCAAATTGAGCAATTTCTCCTTTTACCACTATGTTTTCTTTCATCTCTTTTTTAATAATTTAACTTTTATTTATCCCTTTTCCTCATATAGACGCTTTCTGACGCCTCTGCAGCAGACGGCTTTTTAAAAACATAGTGACAACAGAATCAACTAGATCCTTAACGTTTGGGTCTTGTTGCACCATAAATAGTGGAGACTCAGATCAACTAGATCCTTAACGTTTGGGGCTTGTTGCATAAATAGTGGAGACTCAGATCGACTAGATCCTTAACGTTTATAGTGGAGACTCAGATCAACTAGATCCTTAACGTTTCGGTATTGTTGCACCATAAATAGTGGAGACTCTGATTTATTTTTTATTTCCCCATTTCAAATCCACGTGTCTGTATATTTTGTATATGTATAAATTTATGTTGTTCAATGACTTTGTACTTTGTATACGTCAAAATAAACTTTCTGTTCTATTCTGTAATATATGTCAATATTACGTTTCTTATATAGTATATACTTAAAAATGCATATACATGTACATAATTGCACAAAGGGAACATGCACGAATGCATTTATTCATATTACCACAGGCGTTTTTGTTTAGAGACAATTAACATAAAAACCATGCAATACCTGGTTAATCTACTACAAATAGTCTTCTTAATAATGTTATCGTATGAAGAAAAAATCGGGTAATCTGTAGGTGGGAAAGAGTTGATCATTTGTTTCGATCATGTCACGTCAAATATCGGTTATATTTAAGATTTGAGGCGCATTTTGAAGATAAGAGATTTCCGGGTTACTTACTAACCCACATACAGAAAACCTGCAGCGGGCAGACCACTTTGAAAGCATTTAGACAACAATTCGGAAAATCTCTTTAACCCTTTCCCTCATACGACAATTCTGCAGCAGACGACTTTGAACGTATTTTGTCAAAACATAGAAAATCTCCATAATTGAATGGATAACCTATGACAAATAGTGGAAAACATTGTGGCAAAAGGAGAAATTACACGTTTTGAAAACATAGTGACAAAAGAAGAAATTGCACAAAACGTGCAATTTCTCCTTTTGCCACAATGTTTACCACTTTTTGTCATAGGTTATCCATTCAATTATGGAGATTTTCTATGTTTTGACAAAATACGTTCAAAGTCGTCTGCTGCAGAATTGTCGTATGAGGGAAAGGGTTAAAGGATTTCTGATCGGTCAAGTTGAAGAAATATTTCGCGTCAATGAGATATTTGAGCACACATTTTAGGCAAAGAGTGCAGTTTCATAGTTTTGGAGTCAGAACTTTATAGTTTTTATAACTCATAGAATTTATATAAAGAAACACTTGCCTGGAATTGATTGTAGAAGTCATAGGTTGAATCGTTGTAGTTTGTATTAGAGGGACAGGTGTCCTTTTGAGATTAATTTGGAGCGATGCTTGATCTATACAAAGACCTAATGTGTTATTAGGTTTGTGATCTATATAGTCTTGTATGATGACGAATACACGTAAAACACGTAAAACCAACATTGTAGAAAACATAGTGTAACCCGTCTATGTATAAGTCTTGTGTACAATGTCGTCCCAGCCAAGTTCTCGATAAACTCGAAAATTCGCTGAAGTCGATCGAATATTCTTCAAGACGAAATGCTTTTTCTTTCAACAAAAACAAAATTAAAGTATTTTTAAAACCATATTCCAGCTGCTGTTATGTTTTGTTTGTTTTTTCAGAATATTTGCAATATTTTATTTCACTTATTTATTTATTTTTCACGGTATTTAGCCCAACCCGATTTTCACGATATAACACCAGCATAGGACATAAACCTCCAATAGAATGAAAACACTACTGTCCGTTATAATACACTTCTTGATGTGAATCAAAGCGTCTAATTTCACTTCAAAGAAACCACGCACATCACATGATATATGATACGAAAACTGTCATTCAAACAGAAGACATTTTTAATCATAAATTAAGTGAATTAAACACTCCATGATTTGAGCTCATCTTCATAAGTTATAAACAATACTTTGGCGAACAACCACGGTATCTACTACCGGGAACGTATTTAGTCGTGTGTCAACATGCATAAACCTTTTTTTTAAAAAAGAGAGACAAGTTAAAATAAACAAATGAGCAATTACTCTTTTTGCAACAGGTGTCTGCAACTGCTGAGTCAAGTTGCGTCTACAGAGGTCCTTTACCCTTTCCCACAAACAGAAAATTTGCAGACGACTTTGAAAATGTCTACTTAAAAATATGGAAAATCTCTATAATTGTAGGTATAATTACTGAAGGCTCTAATTTAATTTCGACGTTTTCTCGAATACGGACGACCTCTTACACCGTGCCTTGTTTAATAAGGGCCTAACTCATTTTGCGACATTTTCCAGTCAAATAAAAATCAACGGACTGGACTGTTTTCCACACAGAATGTTAGCCCAGTGGAAGGCGAATGACACTTTGAGTGTGCTTTGAACATTCCTTGGCGACATGCAACTTGAAATATGAAAGTATAAATATTTTTGAAAGGAGGGGAGTATTGCAAATATGGTCATTACGTGTAATTTATCCTTTTCACACGATGAATTAAAAAGTTGTCTGATGCAAATGTCGTCTGTATATGGTGAAACGTTACCCAACCGTCGATGCATTCAAACAATGTTGCCTATATTAAATCTTTCAGCGCCGAATTGTTTAAAGTCCATGTACAACAGCGGGCGTCTCCATTTCTCATATAATGAGTGTAGATAACACCTGTTAGAGAAGTTCATTCAGCTAACGTGTTTGGGCCCATGCTACAGATAGTGTTTCACTTTCGGAAAGCAGAAGGTAATGTAAACAGGAAGATATATCTTTACAATTAAATGATCCGGGACAATTTAAATAATTCGAACCCGGTTTTAACCCTCTCCTACATACAATAGATTGGAATGTATATTGTTTTATGGCGCATCGACATTTAGCGCGCAATTAAATTTAATTATTCATGATCCCTGGGTAAACAAACCAGTACTAGGCTAGAAATTGTGCCTTGCCCAAGGGCACTCCACCATGACCGTAGTGCGGAGACTGTGGATCGAACCCGGGACACCCGGTTTCGAAATCCCCGACGCGAACCACTCGACCACAGCGGTTTCCTTACAATAGATTGGAAGCAGACACTTTTGAAATGATATCTGAAAAATATGAAAAATCTCTATACATGCATATGAATTGATTGATTGGGGTTTAACGCCGTTTTTAACAATTTCTCAGTTATATCACGGCTGCCAGTTCACCTACTCATGCATTTCCTAGCATTTCCTAGTTTTCTCACACCAGTACTCCACACAACTATCTTCCCAAGCAACTGGCTGCTTTTCCACATAGACTTAGCCCATTGGTGGAAAAGACGAATGACGCATGTCGCATTGACTTTTGTCAATCGTCGGAAAGAAAGTTGGCCGAGCCTGGATTCGAACCAACAACCCCTGGAGTGACAGCCCGCGTCGCTACCGACTGAGCTACCGGGGCTCGGCGCACATGTATATGAAATTACAGTAATTAGATACGGTTAAAGTTTTGAACCATTGTGGGAAATGAAACTTACTTATTTTTTTAGCAAACAACAAGTGGCTTGAAATAAATCTTGTAGAGGGTCACACACAGGAACATTTCAACAAAATAATTTGAAAATTGGCAGGATTCTTTCGGAGATGAAGAATTTTAAAGTTTTCAATATAGCCATGTAAGGCAAAACAGCAAAACAGCAACACCCCTTGAGACAAAGTGTTTCCAACAATCACCATGGCTTGAAGGAATCAGTAAGAAGGTCACACAAGGAACAGTTCTATAAGAGTATTTTGAAACCTGCCCGATACTTTCGGAGATCGTTAAAGTCTTCACTATATCCATTTAAGGCAGAACAGCCCCACCCACTGGTAGCCATATTTTTCAACCAATTAACTAGCTTGAAGGAATCTAGTAGAGGGTCACCAAAGAAACGTTCCTACAAAATTATTTGAAAATCGGCAAGATATCTTTGGAGGCAAAGATTTTTTAAGTTTAAGCTTAATATAAATAGTTTCGCCCCCTGGCGGCTACATTTTTCTACCAACCAACATGTCTTGTGGGTATCCGATAGAGGGTCACCGAAGGAACATTTCAAAAAAAATTGGGGGGGGGGGGGGGGGGGGGGGGGGGAATCGGACAGACACTTTTGGAGAAAAAAGGTTTTAAAGTTTTTAACAAAGACATATGAGGCGAAACAGCCTCAGGCGACCACGTTTTTCCATCAATCAACATGGCTGTAAGGAATCAGTTAGAAGATAACCCAAGGAACATTTTTACTTCATTATTTGGAAATCGGTCAGTACTTTTGGAGGAGAAGATTTTTAAAGTTTTAACTATAGCCATACAAAGCAAAACAGCACTATCGGTTGCCATGGAAACCAGAATTCTTCATGGATAAAAAACATGGTGACGACATCTAGAGGCTAAAAAAGTCTCATTATTAGCAAATTCCTCTTCTTCCAAAATGTGTTCAGAAGTCGTCTGCTGCAGAGTTCTCAGAAAGCGTGTATTTGTTTAGAAAAAAGAACGGCCCCGAGGCGATATAAAAAGTGGGTTTAAAATGCACATTAGGAGAACCCGTATTCAAGGCATTGATATTCGATATATTGTCGCAATGTGGCATCAAAGAAAAAAGGTAAAATGACCGTACTTTGATTACAAAATGGGATATGGTCCGTTTTCGGCTATCAGACAAAGACTAGGATAACATCGGTGCAATCTTCACCGCCCGTCGACAATAAACCTTTCCCGCACAATGTAAACATTGGTTCTCATACTCCCCAGCCAGGCGTACATCTGAAGAAGTCTTTACCAACTATTTAAGGATATTTTTATTTATATATATATTTATTTTTTTCTTCTTCCGGAAAACGAAAATTGCTGCCTTATTGGTTTCCCTTACAGGGCCCATTATATGCTGCCAACACGCATAATTCATAAAGAACCTTTATTAACAGATAATTGCTATGTTATTTATAGATCAACCCTTTCCCACAACAAACAAGCAGACGCATTGAAATAATTGAAGCAAAAACATATGGATTATCTCTATATAATAAATAAAAGTAGAGTTATTGAATAGAGTTGAAAACACTGTAACAAAAGGAGAAATTGAGCAATTTCTCCATTTTCCACAATATTTTCAAAAGTCGCCTGCTTCAGAGGAGGTGTATGGAAGAGTCTGTACGTGGGAAAGAGTTTAGTTTAAACATGCTGCGCAATATTTTTACTCCAGTGTATGAAAATATACAAACTAAAGTCATGTAGATCACATGATGTTGACGTTCCCTATACTTCACGTCTGCATTCAAAAACTTGTTTTTTTATGTATTGTTTTATTCGTTTATTTGTATTGTTTGTATTGTTTGTATTGTTTGTTTGTATTGTTTGTATTGCATTGTGTTTTACACTGCGTTCATCTCGTTTTATCACAGCGTTTCCTGTGTAAGTTACCAATCTTAAGCGTCAAGGAGGGACAATTGGGATAAATAGACCAGTAGTACCTACCGGTAACTTATTCGGGGAAAAAACCGCCATGGGCGTAGTAAAAGACCAAACGAAAAATACAATCGACTGTAGCTGGTCAGCGAAGGGTCACGTGACACTATGTATAGGCAAATGCTCAAACGAGTCGGCACTGCTCGTAAATGACTTTGCTCATTTGCCATCTGTTTAACCCTTTTTCACATACGACAGTTCTGCAGCAGACGACTTTGAAAATATATTGGCAAAAATGTGTAATATCTCCTTAAATGAGAGAACAATCATTAAATAGAGTTGAAAATATTGTGGCAAAAGGGAAAATTGCTCATCATGAGCTCATCATGAGCAATTACTACTTGTGCAACAATGTTTTCAAAGGTCACCTGCTGCAAATGCGTCGGAATGCGTCTGTAAGTGGGAAATGGTTAAACGAAAAGTTATCTTAGTCTGCTATTTGGTCGTCTGTATCACGTTTAGTTTGAATAATACAGTATATGCTTTCAAATGTTTGCTGAAACTGTGTCTACCTGAGTATCAAACAGTTTGGATCTCAGATCTGGCTTTCTCATACCAGTCATATTACGGCTGCCAGTTCACCTACCCATTTATTTCCTGGCTTTCTCATACCAGTCATATCACGGCTGCCAGTTCACCTACCCATTTATTTCCTGGCTTTCTCATACCAGTACTCCACTCAACAGACTCCCCAAGCAACTGGCTGCTTACACAAGTTCTACCTGTACATGTATTATAAGACTACTATTATTACTATTTTGATTAAATATTAGACTCAGTCAGATCAGTGGATTAAACTATCGCCAAAAGATAAACTATGCACTTTGATATGTGATTACCCAAGAAAACGGCAAAATATGTATTATCTGCGTTCATAAAAAGAAGAAAAGAACTTTATAAATAAGAATCAACATTAAATAATTTCAACATTTTCATTATGTAAATGTACTTATTTATATGTTCATGTGATTTTCATACTTTCATTAATCAAATTTAGTAATGACACCGTGTATTTAATCTTTACTCACATCCTATATCTATAAGACTTTAATCTTTAAATTGTAGTTTCGCTTGCCATATTATAATGTATATTAATAGTGACTAATTGGTCCGTCGAGCCGGTTGTATTGATGTATATGTTTTTGTATATATGTATTGAATTCATTTGTACACATGTCACTGAAATAAATGATTTACTTACTTACTTACTTACTATAAGACGAATTGTTTATACGAAAGCAATTGAGTCGTGCCTGGCGTAAAGGGGCCATGTTGCATTTATACTCGGTCTTCTGCAGTTCGTGACCCTAAGCATAAGTAAAAATAATCCTGCAGTGGAACACTAGATGAATCGAAATACATCGGTTTAACTTGACAGTTGATTTCAAGTACAAAGTCATGCAATACACAGGGGGTTGAGGGTGATGACGTCAGGAACCAAGGATGATCACGAAGTTAGAATGCTTTACGATACATCAGACGTTTGTTTCATCAACAGTCAGGGGCATGGCCGACCGATCAGACAAGATCTAGATCAACTGTATATTTCGCGCCGTCTGTTGAAGACCGTAGTTACCCTTTCCCACCTGTAGACGCATGTTGACGCATCTGCAGCAGAGGTCTTTTGAAAACATTGAGACAAAAGGGAAAATTGCTTAAAACGCTAAATAATTTCTCCTTTTGCAACAATATTTCTTTTACCCTATTTTGAAGTAAATATTTTCAAAGTCTTCTTCTTTAGGTTTTCGGCTAAAATGCCTATATGTGTGCCTTTAATGAAATTGGTCATGTCATTGGGTCCATTTTTTTTTTTAGATCGATGACCTATATTTTTTTCTTATTTCAAACAGTTATTGTATGTACTAACATGAAATATGAAAAATTCCTATAATAAATATCATAATAATTGAAAAAAGTTGAAAAACACTGGCAAATGGAGAAATTGCTCGTCTCGAGCAATTTCTCCTTTTGTCACAGTGTTTTCAAAAGCCGTCTGCTGCAGAGCTTGTGCTGAGTTTACTCGTCTTTATCTAGTACTCTGAATACTATCCGATCATCAGCTTTTGTTGAGTTTACTCGTCTTTATCTATAGTACTGTGAATACTATCCGATCATCAGCCTTTGTTGAGTTTATTCGTCTTTATCTAGTACTCTGATACTATCCGATCATCAGCTTTTGTTGAGTTTACTTAATGTTGAAAACGGCTTTTGTCAAACGTCGGAAAGATTCGAACTCACAACACCTGGATTGACAGCCCGCGTCGTTACCGACTGAGCTACCGGGGCTCGGCTTGAACTACATGAAGGGTCTAGAGGTATTTATACGTGAACATGATACTTATCCAGAACTAAATGATTGGTCTAGAGGTATTTATACGTGAATGATACTTATCTAGAACTAAATGATTGGTCTAGAGATATTTATACGTGAACATCATACTTATCTAGAGCTAAATGAAGGGTCTAGAGGTATTTATACGTGAACATGATACTTATCTACAGCTAAATGAAGGCGCTATAGGTATTTATACGTGAACATGATACTTATCTAGAGCTAAATGAAGGGTCTAGAGGTATTTATACGTGAACATGATACTTATCTAGAACTAAATGAAGGGTCTAGAGGTATTTATACGTGAATATCATACTTATCTAGAGCTAAATGAAGGGTCTAGAGGTATTTATACGTGAGCATGATACTTATCTAGAGCTAAATGAAGGGTCTAGAGGGATTTATACGTGAACATGATACTTATCTAGAACTAAATGAAGGGTCTAGATGTATTTATACGTGAACATCATACTTATCTAGAGCTAAATGAAGGGTCTAGAGGTATTTATACGTGAACATGATACTTATCATGAGCTAAATGAAGGGTCTAGAGGTATTTGTACGTGAAAATGATACTTATCTTGAGCTAAATGAAGGGTCTAGAGGTATTTATATGTGAAAATGCTACTTGTCTTGAGCTAAATGAAGGGTCTAGAGGTATATATGCGTGAACATGATACTTATCTTGAGCTAAATGAAGGGTCTAGAGGTATTTATACGTGTAAATGACACTTATCTTGAGCTAACTGATTGGTCTACAGGTATTTATACGTGAAAATGATACTTATCTAGAACTAAATGAAGGGTCTAGAGGTATTTATACGTGAAAATGAATGGTCTAGAGGGACCATTCATTTCAGGTTTGGTAGTGTCTTTATATGTATAGATTTATATATTGTAAAACATTATCTTTAACATATTTTGATGAATGCACTGTTTCGAGTTTAGGTTAAATCATGGGGGAAATGCTTCAGTTGGACGACAGCTCCTCTGTTTTATTTGCCTAGGACTTGAGCCCTTAGTCATAGTAGAACATTTTGTTCGGAGTTGGTTGCTGTAAACATACCAACGCATTTTAGGGTGAGACTGCGCGGAACAAATATTTAATCATGGATTCAACAAAACTTCATTTAAAAAGTTAAGATCACTCAAAAAGAGACATTATAATGCTATTGGAACATCAGTGAAAAAATCAAGGCGTGAGTACTCCAATATAAGTTTAACAAATGCGCCGAGAGGTCAAATATGGAAGGTTATTTTCATCTTCGCGAAATGGAACGGAAAAGTACGACCATGTTTTTGTATTTAGGTTTAACCATTTCCCACATTCATATAATCTGCAGCACACCTGTGGACTTTAAATGAAAGTACAATTTTAGAATCGGGCAGAAAACATTATGCGAAATTGGACAGAATAGCTCATCAACAGCAATGTTCTCCTTTTGTTTTCTAACGTCTGCTGCAGATGGATAAAATGGATAAGCATGAGGTAAACGGTCTCAGTAAATGTTAATGGTACGTAAAAGGGGGGTATAACAATCTATCTTTTCTCAATAACAGATCTATCCTATTTTTAAAGTCGGAATGTTGGAGCCAAACCAAATATGTAGAGTACAGTAAACGGTTTGAACACTTTTCCCAATACAGACGCTATCTGATGCCTCTGCCTCTGCAGCCGACGACTTTTGAAAGCATTGTGTAAAAAGGTGAAGTTGTTAATAGCAAGGGGGGGGGGGGGGGGGGGGGTGATGGGGGTAAATTGTCAAAGTGCGTGTGAAGATGTTTGAGAAGGATATACCCTGCCAGATATTACTTCAATTAGAACATTACGGGAGATCTCGCGTGACATTGGTATGTCCTCTTTTCCCGTAATAACATCCAAATTATCACAATTATTCACCTTAACCCTTTCCCTGCGACGGCAATTCTGCAGCAGACTACTTAAATTTGAACATATTTTGTCAAAAAATAGAAAATCTCCATAATTGAAAGCAATTTCTCCTTTTGTCACAATGTTTTCCACTTTTAGTCATAGGTTATCCATTCAATTGTAGAGATGTTTCCATTTTTTTGACAAAATATGTTCAAAGTCGTCTGCTGCAGAATTGTCGTATGAGGGAAAGGGTTAACCGGGCCGCTTGTCGCTATTCATCAAAACTCAATGTTTAAAGTGACGAGAATAGTCATCAAGTATATTCGATAAATTAAACAGTAATATGTAAACCCGCGCACAGGAAAAGGAACACGTTGGCTACTGTGAACAATGTCAATCCAGATCAGCCTGTGCATCCGCATAGTCCTGATCGTTATCTGTTCACATAATTACTTACATAAGCTTGTTAAAAGATATGTCAACTTGTGTAGATTCTGATAAAGGTGGACATACGGATATGAGCCTACACTATTCAGAAATGCCAATGTGTACCTTTTCTCATGCACTGGCTCGTGTACCATTTTCCTTATACAGACAATATTTCATACCTCTACAGTAGATATTCTGAAAACACTTTTATAATGGGAGAAATTACTTAAAACGAGCGTTTACTCCTTTTGCTACCATGTTTCCACCCTGTATGAAAGCTATAGTCGTGGTCGTCCATATGGAAACATGGTTCTCTCATATGAGCAATTCCACGAGAAAACCAACATTATGGACTCTGCGTAATGTATCGACCCAGATCAATCCGGTTCCTGCTAATAATCCGGGCCGGCACATTCCGTCTCGGGGGGTAAGAGGTATAGAGTAATTATTCCCGACACAGAAAATCCACAGAAGGCGAAGTCCGGATTAGCCTGCGCGGCATGCTTATGTTGATCCGGGTCGATACTTTACGCAGAGTCCATAATGTTGGTTTTCTCGTGGAACGGCTCATATATTCTAGACTAAAACACCTGACATAGGGATAACATGACACTTGAAATATTGGATGAATTATAACAAACTGTATTATCATTCTGACATGTGTTTTACCAATCACGTGTACTGATTGCTTGGTTGATTGTGTGATTGTTTGATTGATTGATTGTTTGATAAATCAATCATATCATAGCGGTTGGTTTACCTATCAATGCTCACACCAGTACTACACACCCCATTCTTTCAAAGCAACTGGCTTCTTTTCCACATAGACTATAAATCCATTAATGGAAGATGAATGACGTTATGTAACTGAAATAATGTTGAAAACGGCGTAAAACACCTATAAAACAAATGTTCTCGATGTATTCCCTTATGTAGCCCCCATGTTGGGTGCCATTCAGTTAACAGTCTCAAAGATCCGACCTTGACCAGAGGGCCCTGAAACATACACCTTAGCGACAACAATATGTATTTCTTCCTGACAACTAACCTTGACTCTTGAATTATACGGATATATGTGTATTACATTACACAGGCAAATATTGTTGTATTTAGAAAGATTTGTGTACGGTGTTCCATTAGGGCCATCGTTGTTTCGCGGTTTCGACCTTGACCAGAATTGAAAAAGCAAACATTGATTCTTTAATTATACGGATATATGTGCATTACGTTACAGGCAAATATTATTGTATAAAGAAAGATTTTTGCGCTAAATCTTCAAATACTTGTTAGTATTATCATCAACATCATTAGCATGCAATAACGTAATATTGACGGCGTAATTCGCAAGCAGGTATTGTCGCCCTATAAATCCCTGAACGCTTGATAAAGATTGTTTTGCATGGTCTTAACCCTTTCCCACACACATACGCCTAAATGCTTCTGAAAACAATTTTTCAGCTCAAAATATTTTCAACTCTATTATTCAATAATCGTTCTTTCTTTTATACAGAAATTCCATATTTTTGAAAGATATTTTCAAATTCGTCTGCTGCAGAAGTGCTTCATGTGAGAAAACTTCCATACCCAATCGTGTTAATACAGAGCTCTTATTTTGAGTCTTTCGAGTACCCACAACATAGGTTTTGGAGGTCAAATAAGGATTTGAAAACATACCCT